>JAEQML010063832.1:0-22708 GCA_016904865.1 Pissodes strobi
AATATCTTCAACAGATAGGTACACTGACATGTATCGCGAACAAGTTTGTTAAATTTTCATTTCCCGTGATGTCCTGATGGAATCTCAAGAGAACGACACACCATTCCCCTATAGACGCCATACCAGCCCCATCATCAGAAAGGAAATCTAGACCCTAGAGATGTACCAAGCTCTAGAGGAAGCCAAGTTAATCTACTCTCGAGAAAGAACCTTACAGGCGCCCCAAGAGGAAATCAAACCAATACAAATGTATTTATAGGTAACCAGCGCCGTTAAGCAACTATATTACTAGTCCTTTTGTTAGGCCGGTGACACACTAGGCGGAAGCGGTGGCGGGACGCCGCTGGCAATGGCGCGACGCAAACACCCAAACCAAGAAATCAAAGCGAACGCGGCAGACAAGCCCATCAGCGGCGACGGCATCGTTTCGACGTGTTTTTACCCGCCAACTGTCGCGGCGTGTTGGTCTAAAAAAAAGGGTGAACCCAGAAACGCCTTTCCTCGGGTGATCTAGCAGTCTAGCTATTTCTGCCACACTAATGATTGTTGCTTTTCTTCTTCTTGCTGCACATAACAATCCCTACCGTCTCCTTGACAGAATGTAGTTTCATGTTTCAAACAAAATCACGTTGATCGTCGAAAACCACTCTGGAGTATCTTGACTGATGGCGAGGCGGGTCCGCCACCGCTCCCGCCTTGTGTGTCACCCGGCTTAGGACGGTGGCACACTAGGCCGGAGCGATGGCGGAAAGCCGCTGGCGACGGCGGTCCCTCCCCGCCATCAGTCAAGATACATCAGAGCGGTTTTCGACGACGGGTAGCAAAATAGAAGCTTCTTGGTTCGGTTTGACGTGGCTTTGTTTCAGTATTAAACGCCTTTTATATTATATAGTATATCGTTGGATGTGAAACGTAAAACTATATTATGTCAAGGAGACGATGGTCTTATACCCCTCACAGCCTTTATCCCACAATGAGAGCCAATTTTGGATCAACTGGATCATTTTGTTCATATTCATAACGATAGTGTGCTACCGGCCTTAGCTGTACAGTACTTTAAGGCAATCATATATACAAAGTGAATGAAGAGTGAAGGCTGTGTGCATGTACGAAAAGTACTAAATGAAACACTTTTGTATTCCGTGCATAAAATTTAATCCAAAAGGACATCTGAATTAGCGTAACAGAGCGCTTTCGGTCGGAGCCATCATCAGTGCTACCTGCAAAGTGAGTAAAAGAACCATCCATTAGTGGAAAACAGTAAATGCTGTAGAATTTTGGGTTGAACAAAGAAAAAATGGAGTAACCTGTGGTAAAAATAAAATTGAAATTTGAATTTTTGAATTCTGAATTTATTAAGATATAAAAAATGTTAATTAAAACTGTAAATTAAAAATGATGAGTTTTTTGTGTGATTTTAAAGCAAAATGAAAAGAAAATTGTGGAATTTTTTCACTCACTTGTCAGTTGGAACAAAAGAACACATCCACAAAGAGGCACAAAACTACATCAAAACGACAACGGTCACATCAAAATTTAAATAACACTTTACATTTTTTGAAAGGTTCACATAATTAAACAATTAACAAAAGAACAGACCGACGTGGGGACCACGTTTGAATGGAACGACAAACATGTCTGAGTTGACAAGTTTGACAAGTAAACCGATGACCGCAGACGCAGAAAGAAATACGTCAAGAAATGGCGGTAGTTTTAAATTTGAAAATCAAGTAATGTATGAGAGAGGAAAAAAAGTGTTAAATATCTACTTTTACAAATTTTACTTAAATTATAGAAGAAATGCTAGAGGTGGGCGATTACGATTGTATAATCGAGATATCATTCGATCGCTAATTTTAATAATCGATCATGAAATTAGTAGTCGAATGATCTCTATAATCGAATGATTCACTACTAATTTAGTATTACTAATACTAATTCAAGGTTTTTGACAATTTGGTGAACGCTGCATTTTAGGCATTAAGCTAGAAGTGCTAATATTAAACTTAAACCGTTTAGGGCTGATGTAAGTTGTTTGGACTTTTAGTTTTGACGGTTCTCGTATTTTAACTTAAAAGAGAACAAATGTCACGAATTATAGAGGGTGTTGCCTCTAATACGGAACGAATTTTTCAACAAAATAAATATTTGTAGTAATTTTCGAACTAACTAGAAATTCATTGTAACTATAATTATAATATCAACTGTTTTTGAGACTTAATAGTTACAGGGTGTCTAAATAGGTTTAAGGCTAAAATTTACATTACAAAAATAGCGTTTTAAAATTAATTCTTAAAAAATCATGTTTAATTTTTAAAATATTTATTTTAAGACGAGAGCTACTTGCAAAAATATCTTTTTATCACCTTATAAAAAATAAAGTTTTTCAAAATTTACTTTTAGATGAATTTGTTTACTCTTCTTTTGTTTTTGCATCCCGTATGAGAGGCATCGACCTTATTCTGAAAGTTGATGTTCGTTCAGTACTGGTAAACCTATATTGCAGCATATTCAAGGAAGTTTAGTAAGGTTTTAGAGTGAATTACGAAAGACTAACATAAAAAAATGCGTCCATCGTTAAAAAAATCAATAGTGTGGGACTATTTTGAACTCCGAGAAGATAAAAAAAGTGTCATTTGTAATATATGTAACAAACAATACAAATACTATGGCAATACCACAAATTTAAAAGAACACTTAAAAGGGATTCATTCGCTGGTGCTTGTTCAAAAAGAAATAGATCACCATCCATCTAATGATTTGGCAGGTACATCTAAATCAAAACAAAACACAGAAGAATACACAGAATCTTCCGCAACCTCATCCCAATCTGAAAATTTAGCAGCTGCTGTTGTACCTTCTACGTCCGGACTGAATCAAACCAAAAGTTATAAGGATACGGAAAGTACCAGTCATTTGCACAACCTCTCCCCAAACGTAAAAAGGCAGTTGAAATTAATAGGATGCACCGACACAAAAAATGTTACAGAAGAGTATATGCATGAAGTCGATAAACTAGTTGTTAAATTAATTGCCACAGATTATCAACCATTATCAATTGTTGAAGACAGAGGCTTTAAAGAATTTTTAACAAAATTAAACCCAAATTATAGATTGCCTTCAAGGAAAACCTTAAGCAATAAATTGTTGCCTCAATGTTATGATGAGATATATACTGGACTTGTAGAAAAACTACAATCTGTAGAATATGTGTCGATAACAACTGATTATTGGTCGTCAAATACCCAAAAGTCATATATTCGCATAACGTCGCATTTTATTCAAGACTGGATATTACATTCTACAACTTTGGCAGTTCGTGAAGTTACTGTTCGCCATAATAGTGAAAATACTGGCATCGTAATTAAAACAATTTTAGATGAATTTGGTATTTTTGAAAAAGTCGTAACCATTGTAACAGATAATGCTGCGAATATGAAAAAGGCAGTCTCAAATGACCTTAATAAATACCATCACCCCTGTGTGGCCCACACTGTCAATCTATCTGTTAATGACGCACTTGCTAGTGTAAAAGATCTTTCACCTGTTTTGGCGAAGTGTGGACGCTTGGTGAGCCATTTTAAGTGGAACACTATCTCTTATAGTAAACTTCGTCAAAAACAGGACGAAATGGGCTTGCAAGTATTAAGCTTAAAGCAGGAGGTGCCCACTAGGTGGAACTACACGTACCTAATGTTAGAAAGACTGTTATGTTTGAAACAGCCACTTTCAATGGTATTGACAGAATTGACGTCGGATTCAGCACCTGAAAATGTATCTGGATCTGAGTGGGCTATCGTAGCAGATTGCGTGCCGGTATTAAAATCACTCATGACTATAACAGAAGAGTTACCAGCAAATAAGTACGTAACCATGTCCAAAATTGTACCACTTATCAGGGGTCTACAGTGCACATTACGGCTTGTAAGCGTAAGTAAGAACAGTTGAAAGAGTCACTCTTAGACACCGTTTCACGTAGACTTGGATCGTTAGAAACTAACAAAATTGTTGCCAAGGCCACAATTCTTGATCCGCGTTTTAAGAAAGCTGGATTTGGTATCGATAGCAATTCCAGAAATGCCCAAGAATGGGTAATTGAGGAGTTAGCGCGACTGATCAAAAGCAATTCCCAAGCAATATCTGAAGTTACTGAGAATGCGACAGCTACAAATGAGATAACTCAAATATTTGATAAAGATAATTTATGGTCGCATTTTGATCAAAACGTTGCTTATGATACCTCGTTCATTGAGCCCACTTCTTCATCCATTAAAATGGTTAAACAATATTTTGAAACCAAACTACTGTCGAGAAAGGATGATCCACTAATATATTGGAAAGACCGTGAACGTTTTTTTCCGGACTTGGCAGTTTTGGCTAAAAATATTTGTCAATTCCAGCGACGTCAGTTCCATCCGAAAGACTATTTTCTAGATCCGGATATGTCTTGAACGAGAGAAGAACAAGATTGGCATCCAAGAAATTAAACGAAATTGTATTTCTAAATGCTAATATGTAGTTTCAGTCATAAATAAGTTAGTGCGTGCATGATCTCTTTAATTGGTCAATTATTTGATAAGTAAGATTAATCTCTTATGTTTATATATTTTTTCGTTGTTGTTAAATTTTAATACACAATTTAGTCTCACAGGTTTTAATTGTTTGTCTTTTCCTTTATTTAAGAAAAGCGCCACCACTGGCTCCCAACGTTGTTTGTCGTTGCCAATGGCTAGCGTCATGCTATGTATCCACCGAAAATTCCGAATAAAATAAATATGTCATCTCATCTCTCATCTCTCTTCGGGACAGAGACCGAGAATCGAAACACGAGATACGGATCGGAGAAATGAACGAATATACGAGCCATCGAATAATCCGTATATCGGTATCGTTTCGAATTACTAATTAGTAGTCAACTCTTAACCGTTAGCGAGATATCTCGAGAGATCTTCATAATCGAATGATTTCATTAGTATATCTCGTAATCGCCCATCAGTAAGAAATGCCACTGTGCCAGACTAGACCCAACAAATTGATTTGATCAATGTTGAAAGGTCTGAGACAGACAAGACTTGTTTGAAAGGTTTTTTTAATTTAAACTGGTTGACCAAGTGGGTGTAAAAAAGTTTGAGTGAAAAAATACTTAATTAAGTGGGTTGCTAGTGAAATACTAGAGAGAGGATATTAACCTTAGTTAACCCAACTCGAAGAATTGAAAAAGGAAAGCTTAACTAATTAAGAGAAGAAATTAGCCTGGGCTAGCTCAACTCCGAGAATTGAAAGAGGTAAAAGCAGAAAGAGCTTAACTAATTAAGAGAAGAGATTAGCCTGGGCCAGCTCTACTCCATGAAAGAGGAACAACCAGAAAAGCTTAACTAATTAAGAGAAAAGATTAGCCTGGGCTAATTCTACTCAAGAAAATGAAAAAAGAAAGGAACGGAAGAGCTTGACTAATTAAGAGAAGAAATTAGCCTAGGCTAAATCTACTCGACGAATTGAAAGAGGAAGAATCAGAAAAAGCTTAACTAATAAGGAGAAGAGACTGGCCTGAGCTACCTTAACTGGGTAAAAAATAAATTATATTCTCTTATTCTATAAGTATTAAAAAGGTTTTTTTATTTTTTGAGAGAAAGAAAGTACTTAATTAAGTAAAACAGTTAAGAGTGTCTAGATAGAGGAACTTCAATCAAGAAGTCGCCTGTGTAATGGTATGTAAGATCTGTTAAGATTGAGTTGAGTATTAAGCCAATGGTTGTTTGTGATCAGTTCGCTGTTGATCTCGATGTCTTCCAGAAAACCCAGCCTATTGTAGTTTATAGATGAAATGTTATAAATAATTTTAGCGTTAGAGTTAGGGCTGAAACGGTGGTTATGATCACGCAGATGTTCATCAAAAGCAGAGTTCCTATTCCTATTTAAATATTCACCAATGCGAACTCTGAGGGGTCTACATATTCTACCTATGTATGTACTATCGCAAGAATTGCAAGACAGTTTATAAATTCCGCTTTTTGAGAGAGTTTCAATTTTATCCTTTGAATTATTTAAAAAAGTTTGAAAGTTATTTTTATTTTTGAAAGAAATTAGAGAATTACTGACATAATGGCGAATGGATTTAGATATTTGATTGGCAGTCTGAGTATTAAGAAAAGGGATGGAAAAGTATTTTTTAGCGGAATTGTCTAAAAGACTGTTAGAGAGTTCCCTTCTAAGTTTTTTAATTTTTGTTTTATTAATTAACTTATCAATAAGACTGGGATCAAATTGATTGTTAAAGGCGATCTGTTTAATTATATTGACTTCTTTATTATATTCAATTGGTAGACAGTGGTACATTAAGTAACTTATTGACGTAGCAATGAACGGCTGCCATTTTATGTTGCCACGAATGGTGGGATTGATACGAAATAGTGTGATCTGTCTGAGTAGGTTTCCTATAAATTGAAAAATCAAGACCGGCCAAAGTTATGCGAACAGTGATGTCCAGAAAATTAAGTTTTTTTATTAACCTCAAGTTCGATTGTAAACTTGATGTTAGGATGAATGGTATTCAACCTGTTTAAAAGAGCATTGGCTCCCTGTTCATCGCAGTCCAAGAAGCAAAGACAGTCGTCCACATAACGAAACCAATGTAAAATTTCCCTATTATTGGGAGTGACTATATGTACATTTTCTAAATTGTTCATAAAAACATCTGCTAAGAAAGGTGAAAGACAGCTGCCCATTGCTAGGCCATCAGTTTGTTTGTAATATTTATTGTTAAAATGAAAGAAATCTTGAGACAAACAGAGGTTGAGAAGAGACAATAAATTAATTTTATGTTGATCATTGACGTCACATAGAGAAAGAAGATCGCCAACAAGTTGTACTGCTTCACTCTTTGGTACTGTGGTAAAAAGGTTAGACACAATGAAACCACAATACAGTTTTGCGGAAGTTCTAAATTCTTAAGTTTATTAATTAACGAAATGGAATTACTTACCGAGTATGTAGGGGAGAACTTAGTAATATCCTTGATCAGGTTATATGTAAACTGAGCTAAGGTTATATGTAAACTGAGCTAAAAACGGTGTGTTGGTGAAACTTACCACAGGCCTGATCGGTGTATTTATTTTATGAATTTTTGGGAGTCCGTACAACCTTGGTATTGTAGGATTACTAGAAATTAGATTTTTTCTAGCATTATTTTCTTCAAAGAAAACATTGAAGTGTTTGATAAATCTAGTGACTTTTCTTATAAAGCTGTTAAAAGGGTTATTAGGTAAAAGAGAAACATTATTGTCGACTACAAATGTCTCAACTTTGGAAATGTAATCTGTCTTTCTGAGAATAACCAAACAGTTGCCTTTATCTGCCTTTGAAATAATGCGATTTTCATTTTTAACTTTTGATTTGAGTTTTTTTAAGTTTTAAAGTAAAGATTAGAGAAACCAGTGCTGAATTTAGAAAGGTTTTTCTTTGTGTTGTATAGAATATTGTGGAAGTCATTGTGATTTGCTCAACCATGACGTCAAGCTCGACAGCGAACTGAAGAACATCAACCTCAGACAGCGAGGGAACAATGTTTTAGCCCCAAATTCAATAACTCAAGCTCTACAGTATCAAAAACTGTATCAGTTAAATTGTTTTACTCGATCGTGAAATTTAACCTATTTTTTCCCAGTGTTCCAATATTGGAACACTTAGTTTTGTCCCAGTGCTCCGAAATTGGAACAAGCACGATTTCCCTCTCTCCTTTTGACTAGTGCGTGCTAGTGCACGAATATTTCGCCGTAATCATTTTAGTAACATTTTGGGTAGCATAAGGGACGGTTTGATGCATTTGCATGCGATTTTTCTTTGTTTGATGTGCAAATTTCGGAAGTTTTTTGAGATCCCACCCATTTGCGTCAAGAAAGTAACATTAATTTAAACAATTTTGATTTTACAAATTTTCTACTGACATACATTAGTTACTGTAAGTGATGTAATTCAATTAATTAAACGTGACAAAATCATACCGCATTTTTTGTTTGTTCCAATATTGGAACACTTACAACCGATAGGTACATTATTTTAAAATTTCATTTTATGTATCATACGACTCAAGACCTAATTGATTTAGTAGAAACTGAGAAGTTTTGGGAAGAAAGAAGTTTATATTACACCTCCAAATGGTGGAATTGATTCAGAAGAAGTGTCTGATGATAATGCGTGAGCTAGTGCTTCCTGCCATGGTCTTGATTTTCTTGTGCAGGTTGAAGGTATCATGCTTTCGTTCCAAGGCTTCAGTCTCTCTACATTCGTTCTGTAGCCATTGCTTCTTTGCTTCTTTGATCTTTTTGTTGATTTTGTTGTTTATTTCCTTGTACGCTCTTTCGTTCTTATTCCTGTGTTTTCGTCATTCCTTCATAAGTTCCAATATTTCTTCTGTCATCTATTGCTGTTTTTTAATTCTTTTTTCGGGTTTTATTTATTATCTGCTACAAGGATGCAGACATTTTTTATTTTGCTCCAGGTATCTTCTACATCCATTTCTTCATAATTTGGATCCAGAGATATGTTGTTAATATTGTTGTTTAGTTCCTCTTTAACTTCCGTTTTTGTTGTGTTGTCCTTTAGTCTCTGGATGTCTAGGCGTTTTTGAGGTTTCCTTTTTCTAATTTCCTTCATACGTATCTTGATCTTGCTAAGCAGAAAATTATGGTCTCTTCAGCTAAAATAAATCACCTTAGTGGACGCCAAATGCAGTAAGCTTGCGCTGAAATAAAAAACATTGGATGGAATGGTTTAATTGAAGAAAATTACCAAGAAGATCCACAACCAGGAACATCAGGTAAAGCTATTGCTATTAGAAATTCTGTGGAACTATCTGACGGGAATGCAAGCGATGACAGCGAAAATATACCTTTAGCTAAGTTGATAATTCAAGCCAACAAAAAAGTATCGAACCAAATTTTGAAAGAAGTAAAAATAATTGTTGATTTGAATCATTCCTTCCCTAATTTGTTTCTGTTGAAGAACCCGATACGAATGTCCCTGTATTTTCAGATGCTGTTGCATTGCATTGAACCATTTTTTGCTACAGATATATGCAATTATTTAGTAGGCAATACATAAAATATGGTCATTGTATGAAAAATCTGGATACCTAATACAATTCAATCCATATCAAGGCAAACAAGCAAATAGGCGCTACATGGATCTATGATGTGGTAATGACACTCTTAGAAAATCTGCCAAAAATGTATCAATTAAAATTTATAGCGATAGATATTTTTCTTCATTGAAATTAATAAACATGCTCCAAAGAATGTACAAGTACAATCAACAGAAACAGATTAGAAAATTGTTCTTTGCGTAATAAATGGGAGGAAGAAATGTATAAGGGGCAGCTTTGATTATTTTACAGATGCAAATTCTCAAATAACAGTTTCCTATGGAATGATAATCGTCCTGTTTTAACTGTAAGTAATTGCGATCCGGTAAATCCAGTTTTGTCAAGTTAGTCGATGGATTTAAAGTAAGAAAAAGAAATGTCCTGTTCCTCAGCCATTTGTAATCGGCGAATATAATAAATATATGGGTGGAGTGGACCGAATGGATCAAAATATCCGCAACTACAGAATTGGTGTCCGTTCCAAAAAATGGCGGTGGAGTCTTTTTGCATTTTGTTTAGGCTCGTGCATGCGTAACGCCTGGCAGTATTATAAGCTCCAACCAAATTACGAAAAACAGATTTCTGCAGCTTCGAAGAGAACTGGAGGGCGTCTTAAAACTTCAAGCACGGAACCATAACCAAATTAGATAGAACGGCATCAATCATTGGATCGTTCCAGCCCAAAAGCAGAATAGTTGTGTGTCACAAAACTCGACTAAAATGTGTGAAATATTAAATATACATTTACATGAAGCTCCAATTAATTATTATTTTGTTTTTTTAATTAAATTCATTTTTTTGCCGTAAAATTAAAAGTATTTTCAATGCAACCATCCTTTCCCAGTATTCCAATAATAGAACATCAAATTTTTCTTTCAGAAAATATGTATAAAAATTGAAAAAGATTTTTTTTTTACATTTAATTACTTTGTCCATATTTTCTCCAAACGTATGATTTTCAAAGTGTTTGCAAAACTTGGGCATACTGAATTTATTATAACTTGGGAAAAAACGGGTTAAAATTGGAGAATCTCCTAGAGGCAGATTTAAATTTCTGTACGTTGGAATTAATTTTTTTGTTTAATAAGAGCGTCGAGTTTTGACCTCACTCTTGAGAATTTAACATTTTTAGCTTCCGAAATTTCGTCGGAAATGTTATTAGAAAATTCAGAAAACTGATCGAGACCAAATTGGTTGACAATGTTGTCATAATTAATCTTAAGTTGGCAATTTATTAAATCTAGTCTGGCGTAGTGTTTACAAATTTTAGATTTTATGAGTTTAAATTGAAGATCCTGTTTAAATTTAAGAGGTACGTTTTTAGAAATCTAACACCTAAGTTCGCCACAGTTAACACTGATGTTTGCAGGTAACACTGATGATGGCTCCGGCCGAAAGCGCTCTGTTAAGTTAATTCAGATGTCCTTTTGGATTAAATTTTATGCATGGAATACAAAAGTATTTCATTTAGTATATATGCAAAGGTCTATACAAAAGCAGCCATCAGAAATCCAAATCACACAAAAGCAATCCATGTTCGAGCTTCAGCCCTCAGATAACAACCAAACCGCCGGCGGCGCCGCGCCGCCGAGATAAGAGAGAATGTTGTTAATCGATATAATTTTTACCATCAAATACTAATTATTCTAAATTAATTAATTTAAAAATGTGGTAGCGTCACCAGTACTGGATTACCAAAGGACGCTCCAATTGACTTCACGATTTATTTCGGTAATATTATGTATATATAGTCAACCTATTTTTAATTACATTTGAAATGTGTTATTATAGTAAAGATTTTCGATAATTTAGATAGGTATATGTTCAATGTAACTGAAATATGCTTGGATAATTGATTTTAGCTAGATCACTTACAATCGTAAAATATTTAAATTCACACTTGTAATTAAATTAAAATGTATAACCAAATCAGAATAATTAACTAAAAATAAGCCAGGCAATCCCTCTAGACTAAATTTATTTTAAAACATTTAAGTTCAGCTGAAGGCAAATATATTTAGGATATTAAGTCGCTAGGGTTCCCGCAAAATTAATTTGATAAAATAGACCAAATCTCGTTTTAGAACAAAAACAACAACCCGCAATTAGTGGCCAGGCAATATTTTCTATAAACCCTCGGAAATTTATACTTAACCCCTTCGAAACCCTTCCTTGCTACACTACACTTCCTAAAATAGTTAATGGTTTCTAAGCGTTGATAAAGGGAACATATTTTTTGTTCTTCTATAATGTGATCAAATTTGGCTGGTTTCGTAAGGAATTCAGTAAGTTGTTTTTTATACGAGAATAAAATTTTTGTTAATGTTGTATTCCCTTGTATAGTTAGCCTATAGTTGATGGAAATTTATTTTAACGTATGAAAACAAAACAAAAAAGCTGCGACATTTCCACTATGTTTAACTGTTAAGAATGATAACTGTTACATATTCGGCGTAAATTTTGTACAGACTTAAAGAATGACAATTGGTATCCACATCCAGTCTATTGATGTCAAAGATTGATAGTTCGATAATTTGACGCGTTTAATTAGATGAACAGCAATTGGACGCAGATATAATTTGACGCGAGAACAATTGGACGTATACGGCAATTGCCATGCATTTTACTACACTAATATTACGAATCTGGCTACTTTTATCTTTTAAAACATCGGTCTCTTAGACGTTGATACTTTATAAATGTGAATTAAATTTCATGGTATTCATCTAAGCTATTGTGAACTACTAAAAATCATAAACCTACTAATTCAATATCACCCTGTCTTAAGTTTAAACTTGAACTAGACAAATGTTATATAAACATTCACTGTTAATTATAAACAACTTGAGCGGTCGACGGGAGCGATTTTAATCCTTAATGATGCAGCCATCAGCATTTTGTAACATATAAATACGCAGGCAAACGCCAAGTTCATCAGGCTTTCGGGTCTCTCAATCAAAGAATGAGCGGTCATTCTAGTTGCTGTACAGCACACAGGTGCGGACACTTCTAGGTGTTCTATCCCACAACTCCCATATCTGAGAACACCTATGCACAGGCATAGGGCGATCAGGTCCTTACCTAACCTGGATGAACGTATGCACAGCTATACGGCATTTAGGGGCTACTAAAAGTATAGAGAGAGTCGAATTTACGAGTGAAGTATCAGCATTTCCAGTAAAGGGATAGTTTTTGGGGGTTTTAAAAAATAGTGAAAGTGCCTTACCAATTTGTGATAAACTTAAACCAGAAAGACTTACCTTATAAATATCAGAACGAATACATGAATAAAAGACAACTCCGCTCACATAAACTTTATTAATAAAAGTGACGTCGCTTGCTAGAAAAACTTTGAACTAAGCCTCCCTCGAGAAGACATGCATTTCATATTAATTGGGTATAGTGTAAACTCTTAATTCATCTCCAAACTTAAACACGCCTAACCGTTGTTAAGTTTGTTTGTATATAAACTTGTTATTGTTTTTATCGATGTGTCTCCTTTATTATCTCTTCTCAACTTGACGTAGTGCGTTCCTAAATCTGATCTACTCTCAGACACGCTAAGTAAGGCGTGGCGTCACAGTTAAGAAATACAATTCCTGACACTATTTCTTACCATTCGAAACCTCTTTCCACAAAGGCACCAGTTTTTTGGCATTAGCAATTTGAATTAATAGATGTCACTGCCCTTACAATCAAAAAAGTTCCTAAAAATGTTAAATAAAAGTTTTGCCAGTAAAATATAATAATATTAATTTTTATTAATAGGCAAAGCTAAGTCATTACATAAATGGAAAACAATAGTAATTTGCCTCGTAGACACATATCACAACAAAATTGCACGGAAACAAAATAGAAATAGGTATTTTCTCTTCAACAGAAGCAACATTTTATGATAGAGGAATTTAAATTTTAAAAATTTGCTAATTTGATTATAGATAACGCCTTAGTGTAAGCAAAGCAGGGAGAACAATGGCCGAATCTAAGATATTAAGTAGTATTAACAACTCTTAAGATCGGATTGATCGTGGTCAACTACGAGCAGATTTTAGCAAACGTTTGACAATAGAGCATTTGGCTCAGAAGAAAAGATTTGACAAGACTCGAGCAGACGCTATACATTAGAAATAAGGTGAGGTAGTACTGGTACTTAAAACAGACAATCTAGCAAATATGCATAGTCGCAAACTTATTCCTAAATATAAAGGGTCGTTTCGTGTCATACCAGTATGAAGTGTAAGACTTGAGAGAAGGGTCAAGAAATTATAAAACAGTAATAGCTGGAGATCTGTCATCTTAGGAAGTGTAGAGTAAAAAAATAATTAACAATCAAAAGTGTACAAATAGAAACAAGTTTATTCGCAATTGGCGACATGTTCTTTTACAGTTAGTACTAGTTTTGATAAGTTTATTCGCAGTTGGCGACATGTTCTTGTACAGTTAGTTCTAGTAAGATAAGGTCTAATGCAGTTGGCCTGTTATGAATTATGTTATAGTTGGCGATATTCTCCTTAAAGTAAGTTAGTATTCGCAGGTTGCGAAAAGCTCTCTAGCTTTTAGTATCTATTTGTAGTTGGAAACGTGTTATGCAGTAGATATGACCCGTAGTTAGCTTATAAGTAGTGTGTGTATTAAAAGTTTAAAAAGTATTATTAAGGTATATTATATTCTTTTGTAACTTTAGTTATTTATCTTGAGGACAGGATAATATGCAGGATGGCCGAATGTAATATTTTCGAAGTTCTTTTCGTTAAAAAAACTATATTTATCTACATTGCATAAAAATATGTCTATCTTTGCTTTTTCAACGGACGGGAATGAAAAATATGGAATCAGTCTTACATAACACTGTTTGTAATAAGAAAGGATAGGTAAATTTTAGTAGGCAATTCAGTTTGAACAGTGGTCTCGAACTATAATTTTATTAATAACTGAGTCATAATATTGGTTGTATTATTTCAATACTTTTGACTCTTACACGCTTCAAAGTAATATCAGTATAGACATTAACCATTACTTCTTTTGAAACCATCATAGCAAAAATGTGAACATTATTTCTTTAATTTGTTTGGAATTTAAAGTTGCTTAAAATTTCTTCGAGCCAGATCAAAAGTTTAGGAAATAAAATTAAATTTTCTTAAGATATTCTTGTTCATGCAACACTCTATCATTTAAAACGGGTGATGAAACATATTATTACCTAGCAGATAGTTTTCAATAAACCAAGGTAATATTTTATAATGGAAATCAAAACTTTGTTCACGAAACTCCTGTTAAAATAGTTTTACTTTGAAACATACAGTTCTTATTATATCCTAGAAACAAAGCGCCTTCATGACAAATTATTCCATAATATTACAACCCCTATTCAATTTCAGCCGAAAACCTTTCAAAAATTATTCATAATCATCTAATATTTTACAGTACTTCATGAACGAATAATGTATTTCTCAAATAATTTTGATTGGCAAATTAAAACTTTTAACTAGTTCTACAAGAACAAAGTTTAAACTGTTGAAATATCGGAACGGAAAGTTTAGAAGCAATAAAATTGTATTACAATACGTATATTCAAGGGGCTTTTCTTATTTTATGCAAATTGATTCCAAAAGAGATATTTCTATTGTCATAATCTGAAGAAGGAACTTAGCTTTTTGAAAGTTGAATCCTGTGAGTTTAACCTTAATAATATGACTTAGATTGCTTACCAATTATTTAATATGAATAATTAGTTTTAAGATAAAAATATATGTGATACCAATTATTGTTGCCTATTAATCCATCTCAATGTTATTAAGACTTTTCGAATAAGACCTCTTCGGTTGTGGCTCCAGGGCGTAAATTGCACAAGTGTTAATTTGCTGATCCATCCTAAGGAAGCTGAATAATCTAAAAGAGCTGAAAAATGCTCGTGGTTTTGTGTTACAAATCTGCCCTCGTTGTAAAGATCGAGGCACCTAAAAATTAAAATGGTAGTAATTCACATTTTAATTTTTAGATTTCTCAACTGGTAGTAAATCATCCTTCTACCCAATTTATCGAGTTTTTCTGAGAAGTTGGAACTTCAGGACTAGAAAGAATTTGATTAAAAAAAAATTGGAGACAGAAGCCAAGTACTTGATAAGGCCTTGTTATCCAGCCGAGTGCCAACAATGATCCGATACCTACAAGTGTAATACGCACCCTGAGACCGGCAGCTCGTGACAGAAATAAGAGACCATTTTTTACAGTCTGCCTTTGATAGGAGACGTAACTACAGCCGTAAGCTGTCGAAATATGCACTACAAATTTCTCGCACTGCGGCTATGTGTGTTATAACATATAATTTTAGTTTACAAAAAATGGTCTCTTGGAACAACTTTTTACAGTCTGCCAATTACATGAACACAAACTAAGTTAGCCAAATTCGTCATAAGCTTCTTGACAGACGTTTTTCGCGAGTCACAGAGAAAATTTTTTTTACATTCTGCCAAGCCTAAGTTAAACTCAGTTATCAGTAAAGTTATAACAATATTACTAGGCAGACGATTTACAGATGTGTAAATGTCTCAGACTTGAATCAGTAACAACTTGTCCAGAGTTATCAGAAAAATGTTGTTAATTAACTAGTGCGTCTGAGACAATTATACATCTGAAAAGCGTCTGTCTTGTAAAATTGTTATAACTTCACTGATAACTGAGTCTAACTTGTGCTTGACAGACTGTAAAAAATTATTCTCAGTGCCGCGATTCTTTTTATAAGGTTACACGAGTATGCGTGACTATTTTACTCACGAAAAAATCTGTCGATAAGCTTATGATGGATTTTGCAAACTTAATTTGTGATTATGTAATTGGCAGACTCTAAAAAATTGTTCGATGAGATCATTTTTTTGCAATCTAAAATAAATGTATCAACACGCATAACCGAGGTACGAGAAATTTTTAATGCATATTTCGCTAGCTTACGGCTGTAAGTATCAAAGGCAGACTGTAAAAAATGGGTCCCTTTTTTCTGTCACGAGCTGCCGGCCTACTTGCAGCAACACCCCACGGAAAAAGTTAGTTGCAAGCACCTTGAGTCAGCCAACTTATTTGAGTTTCCCCCATTCTTGTTCTGATCCTCCATACTAGTACTTAGTTAAATATTGGATGAGAGTAAAACGCGTCGCCGGCTAAGTGGAGTTCGAGAACTAGAGAGCCCCTGACTTCCCTATACTTTAGTTACTCAACCTACGTACGGGTGAATAACGAAAAGGCATAGTAACCAGAAAAGGCTTAACCTAAAGAACTCGGGCGTGATTCAAATCGCGAAAAGTTAGCCAAATGCATTTGGGAGGTAGCAAAGCTATATTGCGACGACTGGAGCTATTTAAATAGAAGGATCAAAGGTATCACTAGTTCGTAAACCATACAAAACCAGCACGGTCTCAGTACTGAGAGTCGTGTTCGGAGAGAATTTTGGTCTAAAATACACAAATTATACATTAATCCCCAAAGAGCACCCCATGATTTACGGAACATCTTTGTCATAAAACTGCCGAGCAGCATCTGTCCAGTTGCCAGGAATTGACTTGTATTTAACACTCCTTCGAAGCCCCAAGAAACAAAAGAATATCTTAAAGGCTCGAGATGAGCAACTTCCGTGCGACCTCTCTTAAGGTTATCGTAACCAAAACCTCACTACGAGTGCTTGACGTGCTCAAAAGATGATTTTAGTGGGATCCTTGTTAAATCCGTAAGGAATTCGGCTTCGCAGAACCCTTAACATTTCGAATCACGTTTTGCAAATCTCGCGTGCGGGACGAGAAACCCCTAAAAACAAAAGGCATTGAAACGTGTTAGATACTAATTAAAATATCTTCAATCATTATTTAGTAACTGTTCATTAGAGAAAAAATACTATTAAAATTTGTTTATCACAAATACTAGATTAGATAGTTGGACGCTCCTAGTAAATTGGGGCACATTTTAAACTATCACTTTATATAAGGATTTATCATAATTTAATTTCAATTATGCTAGGTGTTTCAATTGTTCAAATTACTAGTCATTCGAATAACTGATCTTTGTATAAGATTTAGCCAAGATTAGGAGATAGGAGTTGGTTAGAATCGAAGATATTTTGTGAGATAACTATTGACTACTACTTTTTGACAATACCTTCCCTGCTGGCAAAAGTAAAGATTTTTTATAAGAATTTTGTGCAGTTACCGCTGTTCTTCAAAGCATTTGAGTAATAACGTTTCGACCATCCTAAGAGAGAATATATGCCAAAGTTTTGTTTTAATGTAATTTGAACTTTCGAGTTAATTTTGTAGTTCCCAAACAAGGTGATACAGGGTGACCGTTAGACTCACGTGAAACTCCTATACCCCTAAAGGGTATTCTAAATTCCTTGCCCACGACAAATTTAATGCCCACTAATCTTGTGCTGTATTTGACTCAGCCTACTGCTGACATACGTTCTGTGGTCGCTGCTATCTACACTTTTTGTTGGATAGCGGGGAAAGCTTTGGTGGGCTCACCTTCGTTCCCTCGGAATTATAGTGAGATCAGTTTAGGGGTTGGAGGTTGTTTAAAAACTTTTTTAAATATCGAATCGACAACGACTTGGCATCCCGTGATATAAACTATGTAGTGACATAAATATTGTTATAATATCTTAAGACATGTCCCAAGAGAGCAGGTATCTTAAAGAGTCAAAAATGACCTTCCCAACACCTCAGTCGACGGCAACCGCGCACCAAAAATCCATCCGAGTATGGATGAATCGAGATAAATCAGAGCAACAGATAGCTTTAACCCAGCCCAGAATCCCCAGTTAACTTATAGCGAGTGTAGTGGGGGGCTCTGAGGAATTCACATTAGATCTGGAAGCAATCTTTGGTTATCACAGGGAATCTGGTTCCCAATTTCTGCTAATTAATAGTTATTCTAGGGCAGCTCAAATCGAGGCGGGGCCCCACATAGAGTAGTTAGAGCGTTACTCGATCATGCCGAGTCTACGCGGCCCCTACTGGCTCACCCCGAGCCGCATGTGACACATAGTAGAACTTGGCCGCTCATTGGAGTGGTTTTGCACCAAAAGCCCCCCCCCCCCCCCCCCCCCCCCCCCCCCCGGGCCCCACACTCGCCTACCACACCCCCCCGGGCGCCGTAGTCCACCCCACCCCCCCCCCCCCCCCCCCCCCGAGTGTGGATGAATCGAGATAAATCAGAGCAACATATAGCTTTAACCCAGAATCCCCCTTTAACTTATACCGAGTGTATAGTGGGGGGCTCTGAGGAATTCACATTAGATCTGGGCGCAGCCTTTGGTTATCACAGGGAATTTGTTTCCCAATTTTTGCTATTTAATAGTTATTCTAGGGCAGCTCAAATCGAGGCGAGGCCCCACATAAGGAAGTTAGAGCGTTGCTCGACCATGCCAAAACTTAACCACGCCGGTGTAAATATAATTTGTAATTCGTTTATCGACATATAGACTTAGTGGAGGGTCATGTATTTTCGATCTAATATAATGCTGCCAAACCTCAAAATGTGTTTTATTACCTAGACATTGGTAATAGTCTTCAAGCGAAAGCAAATTTTAAATTGAAATGATACTTTCTATAAACATTTTTCGGAATTTTGTGAGCTATATCTTTATCAATTTTGTATATTTTAAAAGCGTATATTTTCAAAGGTAGATCAATAAATTCAGTCATGATAGATCCGGAATACCATAATGGCTACAGGTTAGCCTCAGCTGTACTCTTCAGATAAATATTTTTTTTACCTACCAACACCACAGTTTAAATAAAGAATATCTATAGACTCTGACAACACGTTCATTTACCTTCTTTCTTACTATATTATGAAGAGGTTGGCAACCAGTATTAAATTATTTTGACGACGTTGCGCTGTCGTTCTTACGTGCACACAATCACGCTAGGCTAACATGTTCTAATTAAATACAATTAGAGTTTTCGGGGTGTAGTGGTCTGCAATTCCGGCCCTCATTTAGAAGATTTGGGTTAGATTCCTCTCGCACCAAGTACTTTAATTTTAATTCGGATATTATTCTTTACGGGGTCGTCTATCGGGGTAAAGGGGGGCGAGTAATGGTGGGTGCCAAGGGTGCCAATCAGACATTAAGCCAAAAAGTCTTTAATTATTTATCTTTCCCTAAAAAGAACTGCGCATAAAAATTCATCCCAAAATCTACACTCCGTAAGGCTGTTATGATGATGGTCATTTTGGATACGAGGTTTGTAGGGGAGGTCACGTGATGCTCCATAGTAACCAAAAGGCATAAAATACCATAACAGTTGGGCCTTTCTGGATGATGTTGAAACTCAATTCTGCAACAGAGGCTGCATTTTTCCAGAAAAAAACCTAAAAACATAATACTTAACATAAACTAACCAGTTGGGTTCGTGTATGATACTTAACTATAAATATAGGGCACCTCAAATTATTAACCTAATACCTCATTATTTACCTAATACCTCATATGACACTAACTAACAAACCAGTAATTAAGTGTTATGACATTATTTTGCCATCTCATCAAAATCCAAATCAAAACTTGAATTTCTCGTTCTTGAACAACGGGACAGATTTGTTTTCCAGTTCTTATAGGTTTTCGAGCTTCTTTGGGGTCACTAAAATATCACTTATGCAATTTAGACCCTTGAGATTAAGCGGCCTAATCGTCTTAATAAAACAGAGGTGGAGAAATAGGTAACAACTTGTCTCATATTAATCCTCCACTGTAATATAGAATACAGTGTGGAAAAAAAGTATGGACTACCCCTAATAATTAGGCTGTCTTTAGGTTTCATGAGAAACGCTCGAACAGGTCAATTTAGTTTTTCAGTTACCCACATTCTGACTGAATTCATATGTTTTTTTATTGACATCTGTCAAAAATATGACGTCATCGACTTTTTTTTTAAATGACAATATATGACATGTGATACATCATTTGAAAGGTCTTTTCTCACTCAGTATGTTCCTAGATTTTTGGGCGCGCCGTTTCAAAATGGCGACCGTTCAATAGTAAAAATTATCTTAAGTTAACTACCAGTAAAAAGAAATCTCTTATTTGTAAAACAAAACTATGAATCAATTGTCAATCACACTAAGAGAGTCCTAAGAATGTATCATTCAATGCCTGTCCCATTAAGCTTCTTGGCCTGAGCTTGTTATTAAATCCATCGTGGAAAAAGAAATTCGATATCTCAATGTCGACGCAATCAGTTGTCGTCATAGTAAGCTTAGACAAATCAAATAAACAAACAAAAATTTTTGTCAGTTTGACAAGTGCTAACATTAGTAAGTTTTACTATCATTGCCTTGTATTCAAATGTTTTTCTTTTTATAAACAAAAAGTGTCGCTCAGTGAAAAAGAACGTATTAAAACTCTTATGGTGGTTGGTTACGGAGATCGTCGCAGATCTACTAACGAGGTACGTAAACTTTTTAATCAAATTCATCCAAACTGAATTAATTTGTCATGAGAACGCCGATTTCGCAATCCACCGTTTGCAAGATTTTTAAAAAAATACGAGGAACTTGGCCGTGTTAAAAATTTACCTAAAAGTGGAAAGCCGAAGGTACATGAAAATATTCAGCTTGACATCATATTGGCTGTTGAAAAAAATCCGCATAGTGCCAGTCGGGAAATAGCACTTGATATGGGAGTAAGTCACAAATCTGTGCAAACAATTTGGCACAAAGAAAAATACCACCCTTACAAAGTCTGCCTGGGGCACGAATTAAATGAGGATGATTTCGACCGGAGACTGCAATTCTGCGAAATCATGCAACCAATTTGTCATCAAGATGAAAACTTTGCCGCCAATATTTTATCTTCAGACGAAAGCGTCTTTTTACCTTAACGGTACTGTAAACAGGAAAAATTGTGGATATTGGTTCAAAGAACATCCACGATGGATTCAAGAAGCTCATAGTCAATCACCTGAGAAACTTAATGTATGGGCAGGCATATTGAAAGGTAAAGTGTTAGGACCAATTTTATTTGAAGGAAATCTTACTGGTGGTCCAGTAAGATTCTCTGCAGTTTGATCTTTTGCCAGCTTTAGTCACTCTTTATCCTGACCACAATAATCCCGATTTGCCAAGTTTAAATATTTGGCCACAACAAACTATGCAAGAGAAGTTCGAAAATATCTCGATTTAATGTTTCCAGGAAAATGGATTGGACGACGGGGTCACGTTGAATGGCCACCAGGTCACCTTCGGACTTTTTTTCGTGGGATTATTTGAAATCTAAGGTTTTTTTTTTTTTAATGGACCAAGAAATATTGATGATCTAAGGTGCCGCATAAGAGTGGTAATGGTTAGCAGATCTTTTTTGTTTTATTAATATTTCTATAAATTATGATTGTTCTTTTTTGTTATGTTCTCGTTTTGTTTTATTTAATACTGCTCGCTGTTTTAGTGTAAGTACCAATAAAACTATGCTCAATAGTTTGCGTCTTTTTCTAATGAAATAAAAAAGAGTTTTCCTTTTACTGGAAGTTAACTTAAGATAATTTTTACTATTGAACGGCCGCCATTTTGAAACGGCGTAACAGAATCGGCCAAAAATCCAGGAACATACTGAGTGAGAAAAGACCTTTCGAATGATGTATCACATGCCATATATTGCCATTTAAAGAAAAAGTCGATGACATCATATTTTTGACAGATGTCAATAAAAAAACAAATGAATTTTGTCGGAATGTAGGAAACTGAAAAACTAAATTGACGTGTTTGAGCGTTTCTCATAAAACCTAAAGGCAACCTAATTATTAGGGGTAGTCCATACTTTTTTCAACACTGTATACCTAAAAATATATATTTCGATAACTTAAGACACAGGCATTAGGCATTAAATGTGAATTGCATGCACTATACGATCAGTCATAATAATGAAAAATAATTTTAAATTTTTAAATTTTACTAAGTAAATTATCTATGAACTGTCAAAATTGATTAATTTTAAATCAGTAATGATCATGGCTGTCTTTGACTATCACTGTGATGTTGAATTTTAATTGGTTATAACCCAGTTCAATAATGAAGTATAGTAGAGTATAGGAGTGGAAAAAGATTCTTTTTGCTTTATCTGGATCTTTAATTCGAATTGAGTGGGAGTCATGTATTTTTTTATTTATATGCCTAACGTAGGATATTTTTGTAAATATGAGCTCTGAGTCATGAATATATTCAAGATACATTGCCATTACTATGAGTTTTTGCAATTGTCCTTCGAGTTTGATTGGGCTGCCTCCAGAGAATTAACCAGGCGAATTCAATCTCGTATACGATCGTTGATAAAGCAGCTAAGTGTTCTTAATCAATATTATCTCATGCTTAGAATTATTTCAAATTAAGGTCGATATTTGATATTCGCCTACACAATTCATATTGCGTTTTGTCCCCTTAATATCGTACGTATTTTTAATAACCTTAATCGAAATCTGATTTCCACCTACACACAAGGTTTACAATTCACGTTTAATTATACCAATATTGATCCTGATTCGTTTTAAAGTGATTTGTGTAATTGGATTTGGATTACTGGAAAATCAGAGC
>JAEQML010063833.1:0-22707 GCA_016904865.1 Pissodes strobi
TATAATGCAAGCAAGTTAATAAATGAATTTAATAATTTCGGACTCGTCTAGCAAGGACACCCGATTTAACGTCGCTCGGATTTTTCTTATGGACCTACGTGGACGACAAGATATGTAATAATTGCCAATAAACAGCGATGAGACACGCAAGTAAAATAGGTGAGGTATAACCACTAATAATTATTAGTTATAGAACAAGTAAAACTATTGATAAATATTAGATAATCAGTTGCTAAATTAACTCCCAATACATGATTATGTTGTTGAGTTCACACCATAGAGTCCATTTGAACGTAATATCAATAGAACTACTCTAGTTACAGGTATTTAAAAAAAACAACAGTGAAAATAGTACTTTATTTAAATAGTCCATTGATCCAATAAAAGAAAACTAGACTTATTTTAGGTTAAACAAAATTGACCATATATTAAGATTCAGTCCAAAATTAGTCTTGTTTTAAGGTAAACAAAAGTGGCCAGATATTAAGGTTCAACCTAAAATTAGACTTGTTTCAGGTTAAAATTGACCAGATATTAAGGGTCAACAAAAAAAAACAAGGCAAACAGACGGTTTGGTCTCCGCGGAGAGATATACTTTACTTAAGTGAAAATAGAGCACACCCCGCATATCACATGTCTAACCCCACAATTTTTCCAGTTGATTTCGATTTCGAACGTAATTTTATTGCGAAATATTAAGGTATGACAAAAATCTATATTAAATTTGATATTGTCGACTGGAAACTGTCGATTGGCAGAAAACTGACTATATAGAGTCAAAAATTTAGCTTCTAATCCATCTACTAAAGAGTTACTGTACAACCTGAAAATTGCTGGGATAACTCAATGTAACGCTATTGTTAGTGGGAATGCTTGCTGGCATATTATCGGTTTGTTATATGTTTGACAATGCTACTTAAATCTATTGAAAAAACGCCACACATAAATTTAGCTCAAATCTTGGCGTCTCTGTTTCTTTATGTTACAAGAGATCTTTTTTACCGTCGCCCTTTGTCAGTTTTGCGGTTTGGTAAATCCTACATCTCTTTGTTCTGCTATGCATATAAAACGAACCAAATCGTAAATAAGTCTACCCGATATTCGCCAACTAAATAGAATGGATTATTTTTCTCTACGCTATTCTGCGGTTTTCCTTAATGGAAAGTAATTTGGACCTGCACGCTCGCAAATAAAGTTTCACTGTTGATGATTATTGCATCGGCCTCTACATGGCAATTTACCTTGTCAGAACGAAATGCATAGATTATGTTTATATTGGTAACAATTAATCATCGATCGTATATGCTGAGCAAAATTTATAGTAGATCTAAATAAACTTATGATAATATTGAACGGAAAGCTTAGAGCATTTATTGATGTTATTACGAGCTATATTCCTGGAGCCTTCGCTTTATTTGAGGCCATAATTTTGCAAAGAGTGATTTTTCTAATTGGAGGTAGCAAAACGCAAATATACATTTTTATATTCTATGCGAAATCTACCAAAAGTCTATCCCCTTGCAGTTAATAGCAGAAATCGACGGTTAAGGTTATAAAGTAATCATAAACTATAGGCGTGATGGTAATATTTGCCAGCTCGGTGATTTATTTTATTTAAAATCAAATTCCAGGTAGGATGTTATTGGGTTACCTATATATAAGACGGGCGATTGTTCATATCAAAAGAAAACAAAATTTCAGTTCGTGTTTGGCAAGAGCAAGTAACATCTGAATAACCTCAAATTTTTGCTCAGTCCGTTATCAGCGAGTTAGCAAGGGTAGATATTCCCTGCGAGAAAAAAACCCTCATACTGAACGTCCATGACCCAGCAACCTGCAAGTCATATCGCAGTATAATTACGTCCAGACCGGTGCAAAATATAATAGGAGTTGTAGAAGCACCTATTTATAAATGTAAGAGCTCCAGTGGACCAAAGCCTCTTCCAGAGAAGAAACGGTCGGAAGTTGATGAGAAGATCAAGAATGTGCATGCGTTTTACTTCACCAAGGAGATACTAACGCCTAATAAAATTTTGCAAGCCACTAAGAAGGACAAAAACTTCCATCAGCTATCAAGAAAAAGACTATGGAAAACTCATGCGTAAGCTCTAGTTGGGAAGAGCACAGTAAAAAATCTCAGTAATTATTTACGGCAGACGAGAAGACTTGACGTCAATTCGAAAATAATGCAGTGAATGCAAAAATATTTTTTATTTGGATGAAACTTGACTGAATGAAGGGTACACCGCATAAAAAGTCTGGCGTGATAAAAACATATAGAGTCATGGAAGACTGGTCAACTGGAAAGGGGCTTAAGCTTATTATTATAAGTCATATAGAAGGTGAAAATGGATTTTTGGATGAAGGCTTATTAGAATTTCAATCGAATTCAACTAAAGAGTACCACGAAGAAATGAATGTTAACATTTTCGAAGAGTATTTTAAGCAAATGATCGAAAATATTCCCAGTAATTCAGTAATAGCGATGGATAATGCGAGGTATCATTCTAAGTTAGTAGAGAAGCTTCTTATAACTTCAGATATCATTGGAGGTTACAGCGGAAGAGATGAATTGTGATGGAAACTTTTGGAAATTGTGAAGCAGCATAAGTCAAAATTGTTATTGTTGAGACAGCAAACAATCGACGTAATATTGTGCATTGCTTACCGACCTATCATTGGGAGCTGAATCCAATAAAGGTTATAAAAACAAGTGGCTTCCAATAATCTCAAAAGTCATGGAACGTGTTATCAAACAGCAACTACTCAAGTACCTCGAGAACAACAGGATATTCCGCGATAATCAATACGGCTTTCGCAAAAAGAGATCGACAGGAGACATATTGGCCTATGTCACTCATATATGGAGTAGGGCAATTAAGAACTACGGAGAGTCTCGAGCGATTGCGTTGGATATTTCGAAGGCATTCGACAGAGTTTGGCATGACGAATTGCTCAACAAACTGCCATCCTTCGGACTGCCAGCCTCTCTCTGCAGCTGGCTTGCCAATTTCTTTAAGAACCGATCTCCGCACGTTGCAGTTGATAGACAGGTCTCAGACACATTTACCATTAACGCGGGCGTGCCTCAGGGCGCAATACTTTCATCAACTCTGTTCCTCATCTATATTAATGACCTGCTGACCGAAACGAATAATCCTGTTTAGAGTTTTGTAGATGACAGTACCCTTGTCTCCCAATTTAGATCAGAAAAACCTTTACCAGCTACTGAGACTTATCATCGAAGACAGGAGCAGATTACAGCGATTAATCAACACCTGGAGAAAGTTCAAATTTGGGGCAACAGAAATTTGGTCCAGTTCAATGCAGCAAAGACTCAAGCAGCCACGTTTACCAAGAGGGCCAATGCGGGTTGGCCCTGATATCATTATGGCAGGATCGACCATTCCTTCATACTCGTCAATCGGACTTGTTTTCGGTCAACAACAATATGTCCTGGCATGAGCACGTTGCTAACATCGCAAAATCAGACTTTTTAGATTCAAGAAGTATAACAACTCTTGTTGGATTCCTTGGCGAATATAACTGCCGAAAACTGGCAAAATGATATATAACAAATGATAGCAAAGGAGAAAAAAATGTGGAAACTTGACGACGCCGACGTAATAGATGAAACTATGGAAATCAAATATTTAGTTGTACCCTTAGGACATGACGACTCTTCAGATTTTTCTGAGAATGATTTTATTGACTTTTAATTATTAGATTCTGTTATTGGCCTCTTTGCATGAAATATTTTTTTACCTTTTGCTATAAACTGTTTTATTTTGATGAATATTATATATGCATTCAAAAACCGAAAGATAATGATAACCGACTCATTATACAAAATTTAACTTTAAAAACTCTCCGATAATGGTGCCCTGATTCATTACTTATCCTTCATTTTCGTTTTATGGCACTCTTGTTCATTTACCAATTAAGGGATGGCCTGGCCTACAATTCCTCTTTTATCTATTCCATCATGCTAAATAATTCATAAAGAGGATTAAAGTGGAACACATTGTTGACATTACCAACCACTATTTTGAACCTTTTACGAGGGCACCGAGCTATCAACTCCTATGAATAGAATTTGAGCCTTCATAGCACTTAATGAGTCAGAGAAGAGAGCTAATCAGCCAAGGAAAGAGACAATCGAATGAATAAAAACAACTAAATAAGACCATAAGCACACGGATTAAAGATGATCTCAAAAAATATAATGAAGCCAAAACAGAAAAAATAATTGAAACAAACAAGAGGAATGAAGTACCAAGGACCAACATTGATATTAACTATGAAAGATAGCAATGGAACAGAGGCAGGGGAAAAACACAAAATAGAGAACATAATAACACAATCCTATAAAGGTCTTCACACATGGAAGCAGGCTACGGAAAACATCGTACAAGGGAATATAAACAAAGCAATCAGAAATGTCAACCCAGAGGAATTGCCGGACATCCAGAACTATGAAATAGAATACGATATAAAAGTGTTCAAAAGTAACAAAGCTGCTGGTCTAGAACAAGCGGGATTTAGGAAAGGATTCAGCACGTCAGATCACCTTCGTATAGTGAGAAATCTAATAGAAAAGGCAAATGAATACCACTTACCCTTGTTTCTCGCCTTTTTGAACTATGAAAAAAGCTTTTGATAGCATAGAGCTATGGGTAGCGGAGCAGGCTAAGAATAACTGTCGTATAGATTCTCGTTATAAACAACTCATCCATGATATATACGAAAAAGCATCCATCGCGATACAACTGGAACCAAAAACTCGAAAAATACCAATAGGAAGGGGCATCAGACAGGGCGACGTAATATCCCCAAAACTATTTACACTTGCCATGGAAGATGTATTTAGATCTCTACCATGGACAGAATACGGAATAAACATCAACGGCAAAAGAATGACTCACCTTAGGTTTGCAGATGACGTCATCTTAATATCATCATCTTGTGAAGAGCTTCAAACTATGGTCAAAGATCTAGCAGAATCACCATGTAAAGTTGGCCTAAAAATGAACCTACAGAACACTAACATCATGACAAACACGCAAGAGGACAGGAATATTGAGGTCGACGACTGTGATCTGGAAAACGTGGAGGAATACATATATTTGGGGCAAATATTCAAGTCAAGTAAAGAGAATGAAATGGCTGAAATAGCCCGATGAATTTGACTGGCATGGGTGGGTTTCGGGAAGTTGGCTTTTGTTCTAAAGAATCCCAAGATAGCTCAGTATCTAAAGAGTAAGGTGCTCAACCAGTGTATACTGCCAATACTCATCTATGGCTGTCAAACATGGACCTTTACCAAAGCTAATATAAAATCGCAAAACCACAAAGGTCCATGGAAAGATCCATGCTGGGAATTAGGTTGACAGACAAAAGAACAAATACGTGGATCAGGAGCAAAACAAACGTTAGAGATGTCGTAGAGTATGCAGTGTCATTAAAATGGAGCTTTGCGGGTCATAATGCCCGACAAACAGATTAACGCTGGAATAGTTTAATACGAAACTGGAGGCCATGGCTAAGGCATCGAACAAGAGGACGACCACAGATGCGCTGGGGGATGATCTAAAGAGAATAGGTGGATTACACTGGAAAAGAGCCGCATAAAACCGATCAAACTGGCGGAAACTTAGAGAGGCCTATGTCCAAAGTTAGATGATAAAGAAGAAAGAAGAAGCACCTAAATTAACACTACCAGAACATAAACCGTTCTAAGTATAACTTATTGAAAGTTACTGACCTTAATTATGTTTTTCGAGATGCCTTCGGTGGCTCATTCGTGCATCACTTCAGTCTAAATGTTCTTAAAATCTACTTAATCGAAACAGTCTTAGAACAAGAAAATATCCTGTAGTGTGGAGTAATAACTAGAGACACTAACCATTTAAAAGAAAATATTTTTCATTCGTTATATTTAAATCAACGAAGATTTTATTAGAAGTGTGATTTATCAAGGCCCTATCTTCGTAAAAATCCATTCATTAGAAAAGGACTAGCCAAATTGTCAAACAAAGTAAAATGATGATATTGCCGTATTTCTCATTACATTACGATGTCAACTTATTCATAACAACAATAATAATGTTGATACTACATGACCATAGACTAAAGTTAAAAATCGAATGAGATTCACGTTCAACTGTAGAATATTAGAACTGTGGATAATGCGAATTAGGGCTAGACGGTTTTGGACAACTGTAAATAAAACCGAGCAACAACACGTAACTTTTTTCTTGCAGGAAACATATTTTTGACAGTTGCGGGTCTGCAACGTAATAAATTTGGGAATTGTTGGAAAGCTGAGCCGAATTAACGCTCGCCAGTCAGTTCCATGAATAATTGGTCGCGGTTGAGGTTTGATTAATGCACGGGTTAGGGGATCATTATTAAAATCACTCTTTGGCCCGGCCACGGCCTGACGAGTTTCGTTTTACGTAAGCGCTTTTCGGTGTTGGGTTTCGGCTTTCGCTGCAATAGCTTATCGTCAATATTTAAAAGTTTAATTTTGCTAATCCGCAGAATATTCTGGATGATAATAGATTGTATAAAACTTACATTGCTATGTTGAATGTTTGCTAACGAAGATTTCCCTTATATCACAAAGCGACCGAGGCAATGAGTTTTAAAATAATGGAAATTTGTTTAAATGACTGAAAGGCAGAAACAAAAAAAATATTTTGATGCACGAGTTAACTAATACCGATAGGTCAACTCCCTTTTAAAAACTAACTTCTAAATTTGGTACAACAATGTCTGCGACAATATACTTTATTAACTGCTTTTACAATGAAAAATTAATTTATATATATAAGGTAAAATGCATGGTCAGCATCTCGTCTTCATTATAGGAAGGAACGGCGATGTAACTCCTCCACCCTCGGATTCAACTATATCGTCAGGGTAGTTGAATGGGCTGTAGGGTAATGTCTTCCATAGCATCATGTTCTTTCCTACTTCTTCTTTTGGCACAGGATTTCTGGGTTATCTTCTTATAGATTAGGTAGCTGCAGCCAAGGAACAGCAGCAAGTAAACCATAAGTGTCCAAAGGGAAGGCTTGGTAGTAATTGGGATGGATTCCAGGCGGGACTTGTTTTCGATTATTTGGTTTCTTACTTCTTGCAGACTATCGAGTTTTATGTCGTCTAGTTGGAGGCTTAAGTTTAATAATGGCATTAAACTCGGACTTTCTCCTAGATCAGGGAATAACATTGGCTGCAAACTGTTGTTGACAGTTCTTTTATCATTGATAATGATGAGATCATTAACAGACACTTGGCATCCTAGGGGAATATTGGCGATGTATGTCCCGAAAAGCTTCAGGTTTTCAGATTGTACAAAACATTCGAGTTTTGCGATTACTTCTTTAGGTAGGACAAACAACCATTGGTCAGAGGTGCATAAACGGTTGATTATCGGCTGACTGATGTACAGTTCGACGTGGTCGCAGGTAGTGGTGTCTTCTGTGAAGGACAGCAGGCTCACTGAGCAAGGGCTATCTTGGTGAATCTCCTTAAGGACTTCTTTGTCACACAAGTAGAGCTGAGGTGAGATTCTTCGACAGGGCAGGTCTCGATATGTATAGTGTGATTTATTTTTTATAAGAAATTTACTACGCGGTAAAATAACCTTAAACCGACCCTGCGAGAAGATAGGTGCTGAGTATAAATGGAAAAGTTCAAAGTTTTCATTTATTGTTATTGGAATGTATAATAAATATGTAATTTTATTGTTAGCAATAAAGCATTCAATATTTACAAGTTTTTCTAGTAAGAAAATATTTTCTTGTTCTATTTTCATAGGTAATTGTTTCGAGCCTACACGCTTTTCCAATAACTTAAGTTCATTATACAGTTCTTCTGTTTTTATGATGCTTGGATGCATCGTTTTAAGTTTACAAAAAGTTATGGAATTTTCTATATCTTGTAGCATAGAATCGATAAATTGATAAATGCTTGTTATTTGACGTAAGGTGTCTTGAATGTAATATAAATTTTCCTTATAAGTAGTTTTTTGCACTATAAGAGAGATTTGATTAATTTTTGATTCGAATAATTTTTCGTGTTTGCCAACTTGTTGTATCGTTTCGTTGAATCTAGTAATAACATTTAATGATATTGAGTTTTGATTAGAAATACTGCCTAATAGCTTATTTTGGTTTGTTTGTAGTTCATTAATGATATGATCATAACGTTCGCCATCAGAGGCGTCTAAATTGCCACTGACTGCCTTAAAAACTGACCCTAGAATGTTAATTAAGCCTCGTTTAGTTCTTTGGGGATGTGGAATTATTTCTTTAACTTTATTTTCAACCCTATCCTGGGTTAATTTTAAAAGTTTTAAATAATTGCCAGAGTTCGATCGATATTCTGAATGCGAATCTAATAGTGTTATGATATTTTGGGATTTATTATACAACTTATTTAGCTCTATGATTATTGGATTAAGGTCGTAATAATGAATAAGCGTATAACTGTAGTCATGAATTTTGGCGTTTCCTAATTTTATTGGTAATAATCCGGGATTGTCGTCCAATTTTTTCAGAGAAATCTGATCACGATTTGCCTCGGATGTGACGAGATTGACGCTGCCAAGGGCGATGGCAAGGCTGAAATATAATACTTAAGTTATCGTATTTACCTATTATGTAGATGCTAGATGCTAAATAAAATTAACGCTAAGCTAAACGTGGAAATAAAACCTATACTAAATTAGTCGAAACTATACTTGTTTCTAAGAGGTCTTTTTAGATTATCCATGTGTATTTTCCCGTGAGCGTTCGTTCTCACGGTTTTACGTTTTTTGTTGACAGAGACGATTTTTACTGGTTTTGAGAATTTTTCAGCGAGTTTCTGTCGAGTATGTTTTTTCACATAGACGTCTTGTCCGGTTTCGAATAAATCTGGAGTGTCACGTTTCTGGTCGATATTAATTTTACCTATTAGCTTTTCTTTATTTTGGATAAGTTTTTCATTTATTTTTGAATAAAGGATTTTTGACTTGCTTTTATGATCGTTTATATAGTCTGACAATATAAGTTGTTCTAAATTCAAATCAAATGGGTCATCGGAAGTTATATGGCCGTTAATAACATCTATTGGCTTCATTTTCGTTGTTGAATGAATAGAGTGGTTATAAGCCATAATAGCGTAAGTTATTTTTTTGCTGATTGGGCATTTATTAAAGTTCTGAGCATTTAAGAGTTTAACATGTTCAGCAATAGTAGAATGGAGGCGTTCTATTGCTCCATTAGATTGTGGGTGGTTGGGAGATACAAAATGAATCTTTATTTTATGCAGTTGAAGAAGTTCGGTAATTACAGCATTTTTAAATTCAGTGCCATTATCAAGTATAATTAATTTGGGAATACCATGGTGAGAAAAGAAAGATAGAAGGTTGTCTGCAATTTCTGTTGCAGCAAGGGACTTAAGAACGTAAGCTTGGGCGTACTTTGAAAAACTGTCTAAAATTGTTAGGAATTTCGATTGTTCTAAGGTATATGTATCAAGATGTATTATTTCAAAGGGCTTTGTAGCGGTTGGAGTAACGTTCATTTCTATATTAACCGGGTGTCGATCATACTTTGTTCTTATACATATTTCGCATTGATTAATATACGTTTGAATTGAATCCTTCAAATTCGGCCAATAGTATATTTCTTTTATTTTTCCTTCGGTTTCATCGATGCCTCTATGATTGCTTTTACTTTCATGATAATTCTGTATAATTTCGAGAATATCGTTTTTATTTGTTATATCGATTAATTTTTTAAGACATCGTTTGAACTGTAAGGAAGGCCATCTGAAGTACTTCCTCACTACTTCGCAAAATGGTTCATAAACATCTTGATTTTCGAAATACAAGTAATACAGTTTTCCTGGTATTACATTTTCTTTGATAAAATTTAAAATATCCGTTTCGAATTCGTGTTGACTTAACTGAACAGTTATTCGGCGTTTCTTTCCGAATAATATGGTTGTTTTAGGCTTTGCAGGCGAATGCAAAACTTGTGAAATAATAATTTGATTGGCTCCGTAATTAACAGGTGTGTCCAGAATAGGAATTCCGACTATAGGATTCTGGTCATTATTAGAGTGTACAGTATTGCCATCTTCGTCTTCTATATTGGGGATATCTTGTTGCTCTTCGTCGGGATGAACTAGTATAGACATTTGGTCTATATTATCGTCTTGCACATGGGCGTCCGGTTGTCGTGACGTCGATGGTTCATTGTTCTCGTTTTCTTGTGCTAACTGATTGTTAAAATCTTCGATGTATTTTTTAAGTGAAAATCCCTGATCTTCCTTAACGTGCAATTCAATGCGCGATAGCGCGTCGGCGTTAGTATTGGCTTTTCCTTTTTTATATATCACTGAATAGTCATATTCTTCAAGCTTGATACGCCAACGCATAAGCTTTGAACTTGGGTCTTTTAAATTAAACAACCACTGTAGTGGTTTGTGATCCGTGATAATTTTAAATTTCCGGCCATAAAGGTAGGGCCTAAAATATTTAGTTGCCCATACCAAGCATAAACATTCCTTCTCGATGGTTGAATAATTTCGCTCGGAATCATTCAACGTTCGGGAAGCAAATGCCACAGGAAGGTCTTTTCCTATTGGACCTTGGCTTAATATGGCTCCTAGTGCCACATTGCTTGCATCTGTTGTTAAAATGAATTCCTTTGAGAAATCAGGGTATTGCAAAATAGGCTCGTTTATGAGCAAATTTTTACAACTTTCGAAGCAATCAACAAATTCCTGATTGTGCTCGATTTTTGCTCCCTTTTTTAAGCACGTTGTGAGGGGTTTTGTTATCTTGGCAAAGTTGTGAATGAATCTCCTGTAATATCCCAGTAGCCCGAGGAATCCTTTAATTTGTTTTGTTGTTTTAGGAATGGGATACTCTTTGATCGCTAATATTTTATCGGGATTTGGTTTGACTCCCTCTGGGGTCACGATATGTCCTAGGTAAGCTACCTCGTGTCTTAAAAATTCGCTCTTATCCAGTTGTATCTTAAAATTAGAGTCTCTCAGTCGTTTAAACACTTGTTTTAAGTTCTCTACATGTTCTTGTAATGATGTTGAAAAAACGATTATATCGTCGAGATACACTAGGCATTTCTCGTTCTGTATACCTTTCAAAATCGACTCCATAATTTTTTGGAAAGTTGCCGGCGCATTTTTCAGCCCAAAGGGCATGCGCAAATATTCATAGTGCCCGTTCTCTGTATTGAACGCTGTTTTCGGAACATCTTCCGCATTCATTTCTATCTGGTGGAATCCAGAGGCCAAATCCAACGTGGTGAAGTATTGGCACTTACCCAATTTGTCAAGTAGATCGGTGATATTTGGTAGTGGAAACTTGTCATCTATGGTCTTCTCATTTAGCTTCCTGTAGTCTACTACAACTCTCCACTTTTGTTGGCCTGATGCGTCCATCTTTTTTGGTACAACCCAGATAGGGCTTGACCATGGGCTATTTGATGGTCTAATTATGTTTTGGTTAAGCATCTTCTTAATCTGGGCTTCTACTTCTTTTTTATGGATGAATGGATACCTATAAGTTTTTGTGTACACAGGTATCTCATCTGTGGTTCGGATATGATGTTTCATCTTTGTAGTAAATGTTAAAGGAGTATCCTCTTGATAGAAAACGTCTGCAAATTCCTTACATAGGCTTAAAATTGTTCTTCGTTCCTCTGAATTTAAGTGATCCAAACGAATTTTGGATAAGTCTAGTTGAGATGGAGATGAATCACCAAAGTGATTCAGATCAATGTTTTGGAGTTGCTTCCGATTAAATCTCTCAGTCCCAAGTGGCTCTGAGAAGTCTAGAGTGATAGTATTACAAGAATTATTTAAAATTGTTGTAATTGCATGTCCATTTTTTGCAATGCTTAAGCATTCAGGTATCTCGCAATTATGAATTTTTTGATGCGGAATAATTATTTCTCCATTTTCGATAGACGTTTTTACTTTTATGACTTGTTGACTGCGCGGGGCTACAGTCACGCAATTAAGTTCCGATTGAGTCTTAAGAAATTTTAATTTTATTTTCGCGAAAGGTGTTACTAAAAATCCTGTTTTAAAATCGATATTTGCCTGAAGTAATTTTAGGTTATCTAAACCTAAAAGGCCATCAAATATATTGTGGAATTTAAAAAGATAAAATTTTAGTGTTTGAGGCTTTGGCAAATTGAAAATTTTAGAAGCAGCTATCGATGCGCTGTGTCTATGAGCCGATTTTTGGAAAACTGTGCTGACGACAAATGGGTCCTCGCGTATGGAATTTGGGAAGAATTTCTTTACCAAACTTGGGTTTAGAAATGATTTAGTTGAACCGGAATCGATTAGCAGCTTTATGTCGTGTTCTGGAAAAGTAATATATGACAATTCACTAGAGTGTGTCGTGTTTAATGAAATAACTAAGTCAGGTTGTCGTACGGGGTTGCCAATGGAAAATTTACATCTTCTCCAATTGGATCGGTTGATTGATCACCTTGGATTTGCAAAGATGAAAAGTCGGTTTCATATGGTTCATTGGTAATGTTCGACTGATAGATAGGGTAATTGGGAGAAAGGTCTTCGATAATTTCTTCCTGGTCATTACCTGGTTCATGCGAATAATATTGATAATGTTGATCATAATTTGGGCTGTTTTGCATTTCAGCATTATATAATTCTTCGAATGCAAATTTTGGTTGACCCTGAAATGTTGGCGGTGGATATCTAGGCATGTTTTGAGGTTGCCTTGGTCCAGGACCAGAAGTACAAACGCTCATTGGTTGTGGTTTTGTGAAATTTTTATGTTGGTTAGGCCTAAAAACGTTTGTTTGATTAGATCTTCCGAATACTGCAGAATTTGTGGGAAATTTTCTTGGGGTGTTATTGAAATTCGGCCTTATGTTTATTGGCTGTGATGGAAATCTTGAGTAATTGGGCCTTGGTGCAAATAAGTTATTTGGTGTATGGGAATTAAAATTAGAAAAACTGGGGTTTGGTTGGTAAGGTGGAGAATAATGAAAGTTTTTAGAATTAGTTTGTTGGGGCTGTCTAAAGTTATTTTTAGGGTGCTGAGTTATTGGTTTTGTCAAATTCTGAAAATAATGGGTGTTATTTTCATGAATTACAAATTGCAAAGCTTCCGTTAAGGTACTAGGGCGCATGCATCGTATGGTTGTGCCTAAAGGTTCTTTCAACCCGGAAAGAAACGTTTTTAAAGCAAGTTCGTTATATAAAGCTTTCTTTAAAATTTTTCCTTCTTGCGTATTTTCATGAACGTCAATATACGAACAAAGTAAAATTAAAATGGTCGTAAAATTGACTGGGTTGTTCATTTGGATGCTGCCTTAACATAACTAGATCCCTATTCAAACACGATTCATCTCTTTGATCTGCAAAGTTTCGTCTGAGTGTATTTTTTAAATCATCCCATGTAGCGACATTTTGTATGTTTACTACAATTTTTGCAGTGCCACTTAGTTTACCAATTAAGCTATTTAGCAAGTAAGTATTTTGAAAATCACCTGGATTATTAATATTATAAAAATTATTAATTAACGATTCACAAATTGACAAATAACGGTTTAAATCATTAGGATTCCCGTCAAATTCGGGTACGCATTTTAGGTATTCAGGCCTAAAAGCCATTTCAGGATTTTCTGGAATATCAGCTAAGATTAAGTTTCTATTATTTATGAGATTGATTCTTGAACTATTTTATTTAAAACGAGTTGAGATATACTTTGATTATTTTCTAAAGTTTCAGAATTATTTGAGACAGAGTCAGTTGAAGGTGTTAGGGATAGATTATTTAATACGTCAATAATATCCCCTAAATCTGACATTAAGGTTTGAAAAAATCACACTTACATAAAAACAAAGGAGACGTTGGCCATATCCCACTATAAGGAAAGCTATTTGGAAGGCAATGTGGTCCTCTCCGAATTTGCTAGTCCTTGCAAAATCACCCGATGCTGTGGTAATTTCCCAGTGAATTCCAATTATTTTTCAGCGATTGAATACTTGAAGAAACACTTATAGTTCGCTAAGGTCCACTACCCGAAGAATTCAATATTCACTCGAATTAGTCCCCAGGTTAATCGAACCCGCCACGAACCGTTCGATCGTCAATTAATCGTAAACGAAAAGCCCTTCTGCGCTAGATTGACTTTTGACGAATCCTACCGACTGCGCCAGTTAACTAATACCGATAGGCCAACTCCTTTTTAAAAACTAACTTCTAAATTTGGTACAACAATGTCTGCGACAATATACTTTATTAACTGCTTTTACAATGAAAAATGAATTTATATATATAAGGTAAAATGCATGGTCAGCATCTCGTCTTCATTATAGGAAGGAACGGCGATGTAACTCACGATAGAAAAGCGTTTTTTTGTCCTATATTAATTTATGCAGCTTCGACAGTATTTCTATTCTTATAATTTATTATTCTCTTGCCCTTAGACTTTTTCTTCTTTCTTCATCTGAGGTTGAGAGAGAAGTTTTGGAACTAGTTGAAGAAGTTGTAAAAATAAGGTAAATGGGACTTTAAGGGAACAGCTCTTGCATTCATTACTTCTCGACTTGGAATTGAAATTAGGTTTCTGTCGAAAATTAGCGTAAGGGCAGGAATCATTGACAGATTTATTATTGGAATCTGTCATTTTACCACCTCGGTGAAACGGTGTAAATTACCTGGAATACCCAGTAAAATTGTTAAATTTATTGGATGATCTTCCACTAGCTACTAGGCAAAATATGCGGTTCATGCACTATCGTGTACCCTCTCACTTCACATTAAACGTTAGAAATTGTTCAATTAAGAAATTTCAAAATCGATGGATTGGCAGACAAAATGAAGCGCCTGTAGATTGGTCACTCCGCTCAAACATAAATATTTAGAAAAAGTTTTTAACTATAATATCTCTGATGCTTCTTTGGAAAAAGGTAAATTGGACTAGATCATCATATTGTAGAGGCAATAATGCACCTGTATTTAACATCAATTACTTTTTATGTGGTACTGTTACTTTGCTGTTCTGAATTGATATTGTCCTTGTGTATTATTCCTATAGGTCATCGTCAATTAATTCTTGAATTCTAATCATTGTTAACTCGTTGTTATGTAATTTTTTACAATGACCAATAGGCCAAATGACCCCGGAACACGCTTCAAACTTCGTGGACTAGTTTTAAGCCTGGGTAAAGCGTGAAGGGGGTCTAAGAACTTAAATATTTACAAAAAGGTTATAACAATAACTTTGGATTTAGGTAAATTGGGATTGATCATCACATTGTAAAGCAAATGATGCGCCTGTAAATTGGCCACTCCGCCCACCTTATTTAACGCCTAAGCATTACTTTTATGTGGAACTGTTAATTTGCTGTTTTGATTTGTTATTGACCTTGTGTATTATTCCTATAGTTCCTCGTCAGTTCATTCTTGCGTTCTTATCATTGTTAGCTCATTGTTATGTAATTCTTCGTTGTTGTAGGCCAGTTGGCTCTTGAACACGCGTCACACTTCTTATACTAGTCTTAAGCCTGGATACAGCGCGAATAATTACAAACAGTTTATAACAATAACTTTGCTGCCTTTTTGGAATAAGGTGACTTAGGCTAGAGCATCATATTGTAGCTTCAGGAATTCGTGCGAGCGTTTTGCACATGCATTTTAAAGACACACATAAGTCTCCTTTTCTCTTTATTTTTTAAAAAAGAAGATTAATAAATTGAGTTTCTCTGATTTGAAAGTTCCCAATGTCATTAGAGCTTTAAATGCAATTGCTTATTAAACAAGCTTGCAAGTTTAATTTTTCTAATCTCCACTGATAACAAGTAGACTAAAACTCTGGCCGCAAAGGATTTACAGCAAAGCCGAATGAAGTTTGTCAATCAGGATTTACTGCTTGATTTTTGTACGAAACAATGAATGTTTTCTGGCTTATTTTCGTGGAAGCTTTAACGCGACTGCCAACTGGATGAATTGCATTTCACGATTATAAACTTAGCTTCTATTATTACGCTTATATGGTAATATATGAGATTATATCAGCAATGATCAGGAGTTTTCTTCTGAAATCTTGATTACTAAAGTAATCGATGTTGCAATCAATCATATAATATATTTATTGTTAAGGGTTGTACATAGGTCGATGTAAGTCCACTATGAAATTTAGTATATGCTGGGCTTTACTTGGACAATGACACATGTTGATGGGTATTTAATCGAAACTATCGTGCTGAGCTAAGTGTGGATCCAACCACTGAGAAACCTATGCCTTCTCCATGAGAATGCCTTATATAGCATACTAACCTACACAACATATACTTGTCATACGGCAGACATTCCAACACACTGCCTAAAATTCTAGGCCACTAAAAAGAGCACTAGCAACTGCAAAAATGTGACTGAAGGATAATGGTGAAGTAAAATAGTTTCTATAAAATATTCAGGCAAAGAACCAAAAGAATAACGCAAATTTGTTGAGTTACACAAAAAATATTGTACACACTATAATATTTTTACATTAAAATTGCGTTTCTATGTGAATTCCCATAATATGAATAGAAACATAGATATCCAATTACGTATATTATCCCCATAGCGTCAGGTAGCGTTAATTGTTTGATTAATGCACGAATGATTTTACATAAGCTGATTTGAGATACATGGGATAGCGTTATAACTTAGTTATATGGTTAGATGCGTTATATTCTCAGAGATATCTCCGAGTAGGAAGAAAGACTATACACCGTGCCGCCACGCCGTCTCTATATTTCAATGAAGGCAAATATGGCGTTCATACCCGCGCTTATGAATACTCTATCAGTAGTAGAGCTGAATAAAATAATGGCGAGAATAGACAGTCTTCTCGAAGTGTAGATTGAGCTACTATCAAATCTAGATAAAGGAAATAATCGCTAACATTTCCAAAATTGTTATTATTAATATCCGTTAAAAATGCATATTACCCCCTCAGTAAATTAAATTCCGCTCTTAACATAAAAACGAAACTAACCCCAATTAAATTGATAATAAATATTATGATAACTTGAAAATATGGTAGGAATATATAACGGTTCAAAAATCAGTATAAACTTAATTATTAAATTACTGTTTAAATTTTTATTATTAATTTTTGTTTCATTCGCCATTCTACCAAGGCACTGCTTTTACTAATTTTCACGGGGGTTTCTTTGATTATTAATACAATTTCAAAATAATGGCACACATAAGAATGATAATATTATCTAGGGTTATAGCATACGTACGTACACGTATGTTATGCATACGTAGGATGGTAATTAATATCGGGGCAAAATTCAGTAATTCGAGTTTTGACTATTTTTTTACAATATGCTTTATTTCATTGTCCTTCGGAAAGGACTAAGGGAGCCACACACAGGCACTTGTCTTATCTAAAAGGGGGTTTCAGGAGCCTACATTCCAATATTGTTTCGGAAATATATTCATCTCGACGTGATAATTTTGCACTGGAATAGTTTCGAGGCAATTAATTTTATATAATACATATAACTTGCGTGGATATTGTGAACTACTAAAATGCATAAGCTACTAAATAAATATCACCCTGTCCTATGTTTGAACTCGAATTGAGGTTTCTTTTTAAAGCCATAGGGGTCGTGTTAACGTTGGGGACCAACGTTTAGAGGGTGAGGGCACATGTGAACTACTAAAATGCATAAGCTACTAACTAAATCAATATCACCCTGTCCTAAGTTTGAACTTGAACTTGCAAAATATTATGTAAACATTAGAGACGAATTATAAACAATGCGAGCAGTCAACGGGAACGATTATAAACCTTAAACATGCAACGTTCAGCACATTTTACCATATAAAAACCCTAGCGAACCATCAGTTCGGGTGGCTTTTGTCTCTCACCTAAAACCAGCTTCTGGCCTGGCCACATGGCTGCTTTCAGGTTCTAATCTATCATTTTCTGCTCACCCTAACCTGAGCTTTGCTCGAGCACATGTTCGGGAACTCGGGGGCTTTCATATCCACAATAGTAAAAGTCGAATCTATGATAAATTTGTCAAAGTTCTGAGAAAGATAATTTTTTAAGTAGAATCTGCCAAGTAGTTAAAAGTGCAGTGTAAGCTTTAAGAGAACTTAGTATCAGACCAAACTAAAATGAAACACAACACAAATTCTTAAGAAAAACTATATTTATAAAACAATGATTAAAAACCTATAAACAATTCAAAAAATATACCCCAATCGAGAGAGAATGCGCATCTAAGTAATCGGGTATAATATAATCTTATTCCTTATGACATTGTTTAGGTTTTCTTATTAAGTTTTGGCCAATACAGTTGTTATCGTTTTTAACTGAAGTGCTCTCTTTACCATCTCTTCTCACCTGACGTGATCCATCCCGAATCTGAGCTATATTCCTGCACCCTAAACAAGGCGTGGCGTCGCGGAAAAAATCTATCGCGACAGTATAGTGGACCTTATTTCCAACACTTTTATATATATATTTCTTGGGGGACTAGATCCTGTTGATTGAAACCCTAGATAGTATTTTTTGCTCTTCTGTGCGTATTTAAGCAGTTGAAGGCGCTTTCCATGTTCATTTCTCCCATCAGTTTGTTGGAATGTTTCATTTTCTTAAAAGAAACGGGTTTATTATGGCGTGTAAACTGTAAAAGGGGGTCAGAACGACAACCAGAACCACCGTAGGAAATATTTAAACTTACCTCATCTTACGATCGCAACCTCTTGGTGAAAGTTATTTGTGGACATATATCACCATCACAAAATGCCATACTATTTCAATTTTCGTTGGTTTTCCTTAATGTAACATTAACTTTCCTAATTTGTTATTTTTTTTTGTGAATTGAATTGTCCTTTGACTTGGATTTTCGTTTTGCGTGCATCGTACCGGCGAGTTTTTGTGACACTAGCCAACCAACTAGGAACAAATATTCCTTATGATTTATGAAAATGTGTTCGTAAGACCGATTGCTATGCGCTAATATTTAAGTGCGGTATCATGTCGGAGTTGCAGTGCAACGTGGTTGAATTGAGGAAAGTCGCAAAACACGCGTGGGGTCAGATCTAGGATGACGTCATACTCGTAGGCGTAGGTTGTTGGTTGAACTTTGAAAATTTCTTTAGCTGCCCATCGCGACCTTGGTAATCGTTTCCAAAATTGACGGGAAAGACTTGCGTAGATGTGACGTAGGGTACGAGGCTATTAGAGATTGGTTAGTTTTAATTTTGAAAAGAGACATGCTTAAAGTTGCGCGTAGCCCTAGTTTCTCAAACTCCGTCAGAAGAAAATCTAAGGAGCTTACTCTTGAAAAGTCGGCCATTTTGATTAACAATGCGGTCTTGGTAGAATAGCTTTTGTGATCTACCTTTGTGGTTTGTGGTTTTCTCTACCAGACCCGTTTTCGAGTCTCAGGCAGTACCTTTGCCTTACCGTTGGAGTATCATTTGTTTGATACCTGGACTCACTCCATAACTGGGATTTCGTCGTTGCTGAGTTGCGTTTTGATTTTTATGTCGCCGTTTTGAGAATTGCCCGTGCAGAGGTTCCGCCTCATCCGCCTTTTAAAGCAACCTAAACAATTTCGGCGTTAAGCAGATAAATTACCCTTTACAGGTAATGTATTGATTTTTCTTTGCTGTGCCATTTTTTGTGCCCGAAATTTTTTTACCTTGGGTTTCAAACAAAGTCCTTGAATATGTTGATGTTTCACAGGCGTGAAGAGTTCTTCTATCCGAGGGAGTTCTTTCTGTACGCAGAGAGTCCGTCTTCGACTGAGGAAGATCCTTGTATACCCGTGTGCAGAGTCCCTCGTGTTCGTGGGTCTAGGAATGTACTGGAGAGCTGCCCATGAGTTCCTTAGATTAGATCAGCAGGTCAAACAGAGGATGATTTAGTTTCGGTTAGTTTCGATTTTCTCTTAACCTTGAGTAGTAATTTTTTTTTGTAATGTGAACCTTTGATAATAAGTTTTTTTTTGCTATAGGTTAACAGCAGAATGGCTTATTGATATAAATCCATAATTTTCCGTAATCGTTAGGCTCAAGCATTGCGTCGAGTGAAGTAACTTTTCCCAAACACAATCAAGTTTACTTTTATGAAACGTAGCGTACCGTGGGTACTAGAGTATAATTAATGTTTAGCGTTGAAACGAAACTAATAATTTTTCCATATTTTATATTAATAAGCCGATTTTCTGTTCACCTATCTCCCTGTTTCATGTATTATATTTTAGCACTAGTACTTGATTTGAATTAATTGGGCCGAACAATTTTGATTTATTTTTGTCTTAGATTGATTTAGCATTTTATTTCAAAGTTTTCATAATTTTTTTTCTGTAATCAGCTGTAACCAGCTGATTCTATTTTATGGCTCGGCCTAAGCCAAAATGAGTTAACTATTACTACTTGGAAATTTTTGATTTGTGCCGTCTACAAGTTGGCGGCGCCGCGCCGTTTAAATAAATGGCCCCCCTATTTTCCGGCATTTGAGCTGCGGCTTAACTAACATGCTGCTTATAGCTCGTTCAGGCCTACGAATCATTAATTGCAACTATTTCTGACTTTATTTTTAATTTTTCTTTAAACTTTATTCATTCTTAGTTTCTTCTAATCTGAAGAGAAACTAAATAAATAAAATTAGAAGATAATAAAAAGCTTGGCAATATTCTTTTCAATGAAAACTTTTAAAGTGGAAATTTTCTCAAAAATATTCGAGATAAGAAGCGTTTAGAGTACGATACATTCAAATATGACAATTTTGGTTTAAATGAAGTTTTATCCAACTTTTTATTGCACAAATCAGCACGCCAATAGAAACCGTTAAATTAAAAAAAATCATTTTAACTACGCAATAAATGAGGTAGGACTAAAACTCAATGGATCCTAATTGCATAAACCAAAGACGTTAAAAAAAATTAAAATGTCTTACCTTTGTAGTCCGTTTAATTAAGATATTAAGGTACCAAATAATAGCCTTTACCCTAACCTCAGGCAATAAAAGTTAATCAGGTATATCTCGGTTAATGAATCGTAAAAAAATTACTGTTACAAACTTGCTAACATCGTTCATAAAAAATGCAATAAATTAGTGAAAGTTATGATTCATAAATTGTTAAGCAACGCAGCGAGCCCAATGAATTACGATAAACAGACTATTATTAAGGCACGATATGAGGTTATTGCTTTAAATGTTCCAGCTATAAAAATACATGTAATTTTATTATGCTATTTATACAGAAAGAGATTCGATGTGCGTCTACATACCAGAGCAATGGTTTTGCGTCCATTGATTCCCATGTTGGGAGCCATTGTTTACATGAGAAATATATAAGTTGTTTATAGTAGTTGGAAATAACTTGGATAGCTGTCTTATGCCACTAAATCTAGAGCTTCTCTAAGATTTATTTCTAGAATCTTCCAAGTCAGCGTTGTAGCGAACATCGTTATCCCCTTTCCCATCTGATGTACCTTTACTACCAATGGCCGCATGGCCTAGATCCTGTGGTCTCCCAGGAAGTCATAAAAGGAACATCATAATATGCATGCAATATAATATTACAGTAAATGTTGGTCGCCTATCAATATTCATTAAAAAATTTTTTGAGTCGTACATATCATCTTAACCTACTCAGTCAATTAAAGATATTTATGCATTCATGTTAAAAATATTATCTCTTTAAAAATAATATGTTGATGATCTCGCCTGACGTAAGAATGCTATTTACAAGTGTCTCGCGATAAATATGCTTTAACAAGTTCGATTAAAACCAATAAGATACCACACTGGTTTCTAAAGTGTGGCAAACTTATTTGGAACAGCGACGTTTGAGGAGTGAAGAGAGGAAAAATGGCTTGCAGCCAATCGCCTTGATGCACTTTGTCACGAGGACGAGGGGAACTTGACGCACCTGTTGCCGGATGTATCGGGCAAATAGATATAAATGTCACAAATTGATTTAAATTGATAATGTGTAAAATAGATTATGAATTAAAATAGAAGTAATAGTAAAGTTCCAGTTTGGATATTACTTTTTATTTTCCATGAGTTAATGAGTATATTAAATTATGTGTAATAGGTATAAATATTAAACTGATAGTTTTAATCATCTCCTGATGATGCTAACATGGTTAGCGAAACGCGCGTCGAGTGCAATAATTCTGTTTCGGTATTGTGGATAAAACTCCGTTTTACTGGTTTCTATAATGAATTTTCTTGCTATTCGTTTGTGTGTCTTTTATATTTTAATTGTTCTCAATATTGTTGGGCTTCATAATTCAATTTGCTTAGGTTTATGTTTCAAACTGATTACTAATCTTTCTATTTTCATCTATTTTGCAATTTATCAAGTTTTGCCTTTTTGAAATAGTTTTCTCATCTCATTTTTGTGAGTATTTTAGAACTTTTCTGCACTTGTTTATCTTTTTCATAAAAAAGGGGTCTACTAAATCGTAATTCCAATAAGGTCTCTATAAATTAACATCTATTTGTCACTTTAAAATAATTAAAGATTAGTAAGGCCTGGTTCATTTTAGATTTTTTTTTGTGTCTAGGGGTCATGAAAATAGCAGTTTCAAGATAGCAATTTCTAACGTTAAATACATGACAATGAAATACGTAAGCGAATTACGTGTGTATATTATCGGAGAATTAT
>JAEQML010063834.1:0-22707 GCA_016904865.1 Pissodes strobi
TATGTCCCATAAAATAGCCCCATCGTTAGGATGTTCGTAGTTCGTTACTTCGGCCGTAACTGTTTTAAGATAGTCTTCGGTAAAGGCCCCATTACTGGGAACCTTTAAAGGCTTTACTACATCGTTAAGTTCGCACCCATTTTTAATCCAAAATGAATAACCTCCAAAGTCGTGTTTGCTGCTTGTTAGTTTTGGATACAACTCCGGGTTTTTAAAGACCTGAAAATAAGAAAGAAATTGGAGATATTAATAGGAAATTAATCCGACGCTGGGCGAGTTATCACTTTTCTAAATACAAAAGGGGTTCCTACTGAATATTAAATTTATTTATTGTTTCAAAGATAACGTTATTATTGAGTAATTTTTGAATTAGGGTATTAAACATTGTTATGGCACCGTGTTTGTCGGTCAATGGCAAATTTCATGATCTAGTTTTTAATAGTTAATGTGTCGGGTCAAATTTTATGATAAAATTAATATATTAAATATTTATTTATTTAAAATAAATATTATTCTTATACACATCTCGCAATGTTGCTGATATTGTCTTATAATTTTATCACGTTTCATTACCCTTTTGTACCGACATAGAAGGCCTGAACCGACAAAGAAAAAATCTTACCTTTTCTTGAAATAGGCTTCTCATGCTATGCAAAAGGTCCATTTCCTTGTCACTTTTTATGTATAGCACTGTCGTGATGCAACATTTTGAAGGGTCGCGGTTTAAGAAGAGCACATCAGTTGTATCGACCAGCCCTCCGTATCTTTCGCCAATCCTTATTTTCAGTATCACGTCTACAATGCGTCGATAGATGAGAAATGCAAAGGCCCACACAGACAACAGAAGCCAGATAGCCAAATTCAATACTACCGTTCGGCATAGGCCGTACTTGGCCCTAACTTGAGGTTCCACATGTCCCTAAAATAAATAATTAATAATATTTAATTTAATAAAATTTATCTTCAAATACTTAAAAATACACTGATAATTCCAAGAGCAGCTTGACAAGTGTTTTATTTTGTCTACTACAAACAATTTTCGACCATTCTGTATACAGGTTTGACTGGTCAATGCCTAAAGTTCCGAAATTGCTTGACATATACAGTAATTTTATGCCTTCCTATATAAAGCTTTGACTAGGCAATTGCCAAATAGATTTGACTAAACAATGTCCCAAATGCCAATTTTGGCAATGTCTGAAAATGAATAGGATTTGAAAATAACAAAAAGTTGTTGATCTGTTTCGTCTCATAAAGTAGCCATCCTGCATATATAAGTTTGACTAGGCAAAGTTCCCGTGTTTAAATTGCTTTAATATCGGCATATAAAATATTTCGATAATCCATCGATCGATAATTTATGTGCTACTTTTCAAAATCTTTTATATCGGTTTGAAAAACCCTGTATACAGGTTTGACTAGGCAATGTCCAAACTGATAATTTGTAATTTAGCTTTAATATGGGAATCCCAACTAGATATTATATTTCCTCTAATAATTTCTTTTATCGAACTTTTCAATTTCCCTTTCCACTGGTTTGACTAGGCAATATTCAAAGTACCAATGGTATTGTTACAAAATATATGAGAATCTATAACCCATTTCGTTTAGTATGGAACTATGAAAAACTCCGTATTCAAGTTTGACTAGGCAATGCCCAAAGTGTTAATGTCTTGACTCTATTTATTATAGGGATCAAAAATATAAAGGAATTGTTACTGAATTTTATCTAAAGAAAGCTTTATCGCACTTTTGAACTTCCTGACTAAACAATTTCTAAAATTGTTTCAGTATACGAATATATTTTTTAAATGTAAGAAAATCGATAATCAATTTCGTTTGACACTGGAGAATTTGGGCACATTTGAGCAACCCTATATATAGGTTTGTCTAGGCAATGTCCAAACCGAGACAATTCGTAATTTCGCTTTAAAATCGGAATCCCAAATAGAAATTTCTTGATATTATATTTCTTCTAAAAAATCTTTTTATCAAACTTTTCATTTACCCTGCCTATTGGTTCAAAGTATCAATTTTATTGTTATATTTTATAGAGGTTTGACTAGGCAATGCCCAAAGTGTCAATTTCTTATTTTTAAATATAAAAAGTCGATAATCTGTTTTAACTGTGGCAATTTTAACTGTGGCGATCAAAGCGAAATTAGACATTGGCGCTTTGGGCATGGCCTAGTCAAACCTGTATACTCAAAGTTTCGTAATATTTCTTTGCTTTTACATATAAATCTAACACATCTTTTAAATATTAAATCGGTAGGTAATTTACTTTCCCTTTTGAGAAGTCTTGTATAAAGCTTTGACTGGGCAATGACCAAAATACCAGTGCACAATTTCGCTTTAATAAATAAATAAATATTTCGTCAAGTAAAAAAATGTTTATCGCATTTTTTAACCTCTCTCTACATCGGTTCGGCTAGGTAATGTTCAAAATGCCAATGTTTCAAATCTCCTTATATGGCGATTCTAAATATTCTCAAATAAAAAATCGATAAAATGAAGGAACTTTATGATCCTTTGTAAAATATACAAAATTGATGGCCATATTATCATCGAATAAAACGCATTATGAAATAATTGACTATCCTGTCTATAGGTTTGACTAGGCAATCCCCAATACGTCAATGTCCTAACGCGCTTCATTAAAAGGATCCAAAATATAGAGGTATTGATACTGAATTCCGTGTATTTAAATAGCGTTATTCTACTTTTAAACTGCCCTACATATATAAATAAATTGCTAAAATTGCCTTAATAAATCATTAGAAAATATGTTTCAAATTTAGAAAAATTGATAAGCTATTTCATCTCATATGGGAGCTTTCGGGCATATTTAAATAACACTTTATACAAGTTTGACTAGGCAATGTCCAAACTAATAATTTGTAATGTTGCTGCAATACAGGGATTCCAAATAAAAATTCCTTGATTTTATATTTGGTATCTGAAGAATCATAATCAATCTTCTGAAATTACTCTGTCTCTTGATTGACTAGGCAATGTTCAAAGTACCAATATTATTTATATTCTATTTCGTGAAACTTTGAACAACTATGTATACAAGATTGACTAGTCAATTCCCAATTTTATTTTAGTAACTTAACCCAGATGGAAAGATGTTTATATTGTGTTGTGTTGTCAAATTAAAAAAGTTTATAGCAGTTTTATACCCTCATGAATAGCGATTTGACTAGGCAATTCCCAAAAACCCCAATATCTCAAACATTCCTAATATGGGAATCCCGAATATTTTCTAAATATTGACTAGACAATGCCCAAAGTGCCGATGTTTAAAATCCCCTTAATACAGAAATCAGGAATGTAGAAAGTCGATGAACTATTTCGTCTGATACAGAAAATTTTGGCACATTTGAACAATCCTACATATACACGTGACTTTATTATGAATATCGAGGTATTGATCCTCAATTGGTCCAATGAAGTAACTCGTTTTGTCCTACCATCTAAAACACGTTTAAACTTTCCTGTATAAACACATTTTATTTAAAAAACAATGTGCCAATTTCTGAAATTACTTTAAGATACCAACGCAAAATAGGTTTCCAATTTTAAAAAATTTAAAAGCCGATACAGGAGCTTTCCGGCACATTTAAACAACCCTGTAGATCGGTTTGACTAGACAATGTCCAAACTGACAATTTGTAATGTTGCTTTAATACAGGAATTCCCTGATATTTTATTTGGTCTACTAAAGAATCTTTAGCGCACTTTTGGAATTGCCTTAACTCTTGGTTTGACTAGACAATGTTCAAAGTCAGACATAAAGGAATCGGTAATCCATTGCGTCTAGTAAAGAAAAACTCTGTAGATAAGTTTGACTCGACAATGACCAAAGCATCGCTCTAACTAACTTCTGAACAAACCCTAATCTCTAAAACATAGAAACTTATAATATATGACAGCTCATAATTCATTTTATGTATGATAGAATTGAATAATCAAAGTTGCTTTTGTAATGTCCAAACTGACAACTTCTAAGGAATCCCAAATAAGAATTCCTTGATATTTTATTTGGTCTAATAAAGATTCTGTTGAACTTTTGGAATTGCCTTAACTCTTGGTTTGACTAGGCAATGCTCAAAGTGTCAATGGTATTTACTCGTATTGTATTTCGTGCACATATAAAATAATCGGTAACCCATTTCATCTAGTAAGTTTGACTAGACAATGCCAAAAGTATCAATATCTAACTTCGCTTTAATAAATTAACCTATTACGTTAAATTAATATGAAATAAGCTAAAATCCATTTCTTAAAGTAAAACTTCTGAACAACTCCTTGTTCGTTTTGACTAGCCAGTGCATTAAGCTCTAATATCTAAAACATAGACATTTTTTAAAGTTCAAATTAATTTTATCTCTGATAAATTTGAACAATCATAGTTGCTCTTGTCTAAAAATCTAACATAGGGACCCTTCAAAAAAAATTGTAATTTTGTAAATGGTATTGTTGAAGAGCACAGGTTGGACTAGGCAATGACCCAAGTGTCAGTGTCTAATTTCGATTTAAAAATTGAAAGATTTATATTATATTAAATTTCGTCAAATAAAATAAGTTTATCGCACTTATGAACCATCCTACATGTTTGATTAGGCAATGCCCAAAACGCCAACATTTCAAACATGAAGAATCGATAATCTCTTTTGTCTAATAAAGGAACTTTATGACACTTCGGAAAATACAAATAATTTATTGACTATTGTGTAATAAAGAGCATTCTGATATTTTAAATTGCCCTATATATAGGTTTGACTAGGCACTGCTAAAAACCCGAATATTTTCTAAATATAAAAAATCGATAATCTCTTTTGTCTAATAAAGGAAATTAATGCCATTTTAGAAAATATAAAAAATTTATCGACTATATCATGTAATAATGAGCATTATGGCATTTTTAAATTGCTCGTATATAAATTTGACTAGGCAATACTCAAAACGCAAACACTTCAAATTCTGAATATTTTCTAAATATAAAAATCGATAATCTCTTGTTTAATAAAATAGCTTTATGAAACTTTGGTAAATATAAAAAATTGATTGTAATAAAGAGCATTATCTCATTTTTAAGTTGCCCCTTATATAGGTTTGACTAGGCAATGCTAAAAACCCAAATATTTTCTAAATATAAAAAATTGATAATCTCTTGTCTAATAAAGGAACATTATGCCATTTTTAGAAAATATAAAAAATTTATTGACTATATCATGTAATAAAGAGCATTATGGAATTTAAGTTGCTATATATATATAGATTTGACTAGGCAATATTTAAAACGCAAACAGTTCAAATTCCGAATATTTTTTAAATATAAAAAAATGGTAATCTCTTGTCTAATAAAGGAACTTTATGAAACTTTGGAAAATATAAAAAATTTATTGTAATAAAGAGCATTATGTAATTTTTAAATTGCCCTTTATATAGGTTTGACTCGGCAATGCTAAAAACTCGAATATTTTCTAAATATAAAAAATCGATAATCTCTTTATCTAATAAAGGAACTTTATGCCATTTTTAGAAAATATAAAAAATTGATTGACTATATCATGTAATAAAGAGCATTATGGAATTTAAGTTGCTCTGTATATAGGTTTGACTAGGCAATGCTAAAAACCCGAATATTTTCTAATTATAAAAAATCGATAGTCTCTTTTGTTTAATAAAGGAACTTCATGCCATTTTTAGAAAATATAAAAAATTGATTGACTATATCATGTAATAAAGAGCATTCTGGAATTTAAGTTGCTCTATATATAGATTTGACTAGGCAATACTCAAAACCCAAACTTTTCAAATTCCGAATATTTTCTAAATATAAAAAATCGATAATCTCTTGTCTAATAAAGCAACTTTGTGAAATTTTGGAAAAAATATAAGAAATTGATTGTAATAAAGATCATCATGTCATTTTTAGATGCTCTTTATATAGGTTTGTCTAGGCAATGCTAAAAACCCGAATATTTTCTAAATATAAAAAAACGATAATCTCTTTTGTCTAATAAAGGAACTTTATGCCATTTTAGAAAATGTAAAAAATTTATTGACGTTATCATATAATAAAGAGCACTATGGCATTTTAAATTGCTCTATACGTAGGTTTGACTAGGCAATACTCAAAACGCAAACATTTCAAATTCCGAATATTTTCTAAATATAAAAAATTGATAATCTCTCGTCTAATAAAGGAACTTTATGAAACTTTGGAAAATATAGAAAAATTGATTGTAATAAAGAGCACTATGTAATATTTAAATTGCTCTTTATACAGGTTTGACTAGGCAATGCTAAAAACCCGAATATTTTTTAAATATAAAAAAATCGATAATCTCTTTTGTTTAATAAAGGAATTTTATGCCAATTTTAGAAAACATAAAAAATTGATTGACTATATCATGTAACAAAGAGCATTATGGAATTTAAGTTGCTCTATACACTGTGGGCAAAATTAACTTGGAACCCTTTTTAATGCTTAATAACTTCTTTATTTTCAAAGGATTTTTTATCATTTTTGTATATGTTATGGCCCAAGGTATTGGAATTAAAAAGAACTTTGCAAAGGCGATCTACTTCAGTGGCGTACAGAAAAGAGAGTATTTTTCAAAACCAATGTTTTTCAGGTCGTTGCCAAAATCGGCGAAATGAAATTAAGATGTACAAAATGGGCAAAAAAGGTTTGAAAGGGTTCGGAATATTAACCATTAAATGACCAGGTCAATACTAGCAAAATTAAAATTGATTCTTTAATTTTGATAAAACCATGTCTTGTAGGCCAAGTTAAATTGGATCTTTTTTAATCTTAATTTAATGACCTTTTATTTTCAAAGGATTTTTTTTCATTTTTGGATATGCCATGGCCTAAGATTAAAAAGAAATTTGTAAAGAAGGTCTACTTCAGTGGCGTACATTAAAATTTAAAATTATTTTTTTTTTATTTTAAAAATTTTAAGTAGATTCGAAATTTCTGTACGCCAATGAAGTAGATCCGCTTTGCAAGGTTTGCTTTGATTCTAATGTCTTAGGCCATAACATATCCAAAAATGATAAAAAATCCTTTGCAAATATAAAGTCACTAACCATTAAATAAGGATCCAATTTAATTTGTTTGATAACTTTTTTATTTTCAGAGGCTTTTTTATCATTTTTGGATATGTTATGGTCTAAGGTATTAGGATTAAAAATAACTTTGCAAAGAGGCTCTACTTCGGTGGCGTACAGAAAAGTGGGTATTTTCCAAACCAATGTATTTCAGGTCGTTGCAAAAATCGGCCAAATGAAATAAGAATGTAAAAATTGGCAAAAAAGCGGTTCGGAATATTGATCATTAAACTGGTTTTTTAATCACTACTAACAAAATTAAAATTTATTCTTAAATTTTGGTAAAGCCATGTCTCGTGGGCCAAATTAAACTGGATCCTTTTTTAATGCTTAGTGAATTTATTTGCAAAGGATTTGTTTTATCATTTTTGCTTATGTTATGGCCTAAGACATTAGAATCAAAGAGAAATTTGCAAAGCGGTTCTACTTCATTGGCGTACAGAAATTTTGAATTTACTTAAAATTTTTAAAATTAAAAAAAAATAATTTTAATGTACGCCACTGAAGTAGACCCGCTTTACAAATTTATTTTTGAATCTAATATTTTAGGCCAAATTAAAGTACTAATTTTTATTTTTGTTTGCATTGACCTAATTTTTTAATGGTCAATATTCCGAACCCTTTCAAATCTTTTTTGCCCATTACTACATCTTTATTTCATTTGGCCGATTTTTGCAACGACCTGAAATACATTGGTTTTGAAAAATACCCCCTTTTCTGTGCACCACTGAAGTAGACTTTCTTTGCAAAGTTCTCTTTAATCCCAATACCTTAGGCCATAACATAACTTGGCCTACAAGTCATGGTTTTATCAAAATTAAAGTATGAATTTTAATTTTGTTTCTATTTACTTGGTTTTTTAATGGTCAATATTCCCATCCCTTTCAAATCTTTTTTGCCCATTTTTACATCTTTTTTTCATTTGGCCGATTTTCGCAACGACCTGAAATACATTGGTTTTAAAAAATGCTTCCTTTTCTGCACGCCACTGAAGTAGATCGTCTTTGCAAAGTTCTTTTTAATCCCAATACCTTAGGCCATAACATATCCAAAAATGATGAAAAATCCTTGGAAAATAAAAAAGTTATTAAGCATTAAAGAGGGTTCCAATTTAATTTTGCCCACAGTGTATATAGGTTTGACAAGGCAATATTTAAAACGCAAACATTTCAAATTCCGAATATTTTCTAAATATAAAAAATTGGTAATATCTTGTCTAATAAAGGAACTTTATAAAACTTTGGAAAAAATATATAAAACATTGATTGTAATGGAGAGCATTATGGCATTTTTAAATTACCTGTGTTTTACTAGGCAATGCCGAAAATGCAGATATCTAAACTAGGTCTCTAAAAGCATGCAGAAAAATCGATGCCTCATATAATTAAGTATACTGATATATTTACAAATAATATAATAAGTTCGGACGTCAGTAAACGAAAACAATTATCCTTTGAAGAAACTTACCATTTCGTTTTGTATTCGTACCACAGCACAACAACTTTTTCCCGAAATAAGGAAGACTTAGGTGGTACTTCAGACTGGATAGTAGGACGTTCAGAAATCTATTAACTGTTTTTCATTCATCTAAATGTATTAATTCCAAATTGATTTGAATAAGTAAGTAAATAAGGCTGGGGACATTGATCTGCGACTAGCAAGCATAACTTTTTATTAATACCGGCACCCCGGTTGTTATCCGTTTAACCGGAATTTATCTCCGATCAACCTTTGGCCTTTTTTCAAATTTGGGGCATTTTGTCATTCATTACATGGTCATTTTGTTATCTATACTTCGACGATAATGAAGCATAGCGCTTCTAGATACGTAGTTGTATGCCTTAAACGTAAGCTTAAAACCCAAAATATATTTTATTGTCGATGCCGTTTGCTCGTACCAGCCGAGCTAATTCGGTTTTACAATTTGAGGCCTTTGAAAATGCTGTTTTTAGATTTAACGCAAACGTTTGTTTTATTTTAAAGGGGAACTTCCTTAGAAGCGCTGTACCAACGTGTCACGCGGACGCGGACGCGAACGTTACAAAATGTGTAATACGGCGCTATCATCACCTCTGGTGTGTAGTTCACAACCACCCATTATTTATTTTGGTAAAAACCGTTTAAATATCGTCCCAATCAGAAAATAGGTTTTAGTTGAATTATAAATAAAAATTTCGGTTTAACAATGCTAGGCGCCGCGACGCGACAATAATTTACTGAGACGTCTAGAGGAAATTGATAATATTCGTAGGACGAAGCTGACTAAATGAGGAACACTTTTAGGCATGAAAATAGTCGAACAGGTGAGGGATTTTTAAAAAGTGCCATACTCTTGGGCATGCTTACTTTAATAATCCCAAAACAAATAGGCACAGGGTATTCAAAATAAAATGTATAATATGGAGTCGTTACCCTGTAAAATGGCATCGAAGCATTCATCAAAATCAGTTTCAGATTGCAGGGCATGACTATTCGACGGTCAAAGTTCTTCTGATAACATTAACTCTAAACCGGCAGAAGAATGAAGATAATTCCATTGAATATTATTAAATGAAAAGAAAACATGCATACAAGATAAACATAAAAATACGGAAGCGCACACCGAGAAAGTGTCGTAAAGAAGCGTTGTTTGTTTATTTCTTGGCGACTTCAGTTAAAGGCGAGAAATTCCATTTAACCTTTAGCCTTTGCTTTTGCTATTGATGCTTCTGTAGGATATTACTTGCATTTTCCGTTATCTGCCCTATTTTGTCTAGAGCTGATAACGTAACGACTGCATAACAAACTAGACTGCATCTATGTACGTATTATAGTCACTTATATGAATGAATGAATGAATGTGTGTTTTATTTGCAAAAGAAAAATTAATTACAAAGGCACACATAATGCAATACGAAAAGTTAATAATACTAAACTACATGCTATGATTAAAATATCCAATAATATAGAGCAAATAAAACAAGAAAACCCCACAAAGCCTAAGCTGAACGTGGGTCTCTGTCGATTTTACTCTCCTTCTAGCGCCACTTTCCGTTCCATGAATACTAAAGACCTAGAACATACACAGCTCATGAAACACCTTCATACTTCTTACAAAAATAAAACACATATATAATATCCATTTTACACTTAAAAATCACTAGAAAAATCACTAATACTAAGACCATCATTCTATTACAACAGTATCTCTACTAATAGTTTGAAAACGATCAGTTCATATTCATTTCTATCAAATTATGAAAAAAATATCTGTCCTTTTGTATAATGAAATCCCTAACCTTCTTCTTGAAAAGTTCCCTTGAGTTGATCGTTTTCAGTTCACCAGGAAGCACATTATATAGTCTTGGCGATAAATACTCAAATGTTCTCTGACCAATTGATTTAGTTGCCATAAGCGTACGACTCCTTAAAAGTTTGTTTCTTGTGTCATGTTCGTGATTAATGCCCATAAGGTTGGAAGCATGTTTTTTTTGATATTTTACCACATTGTAGAAATATAATTGACGGATATCCAACAATTTCGTTTCACGATAGAGTTCATCAGTTGGAAAGCGAAAGTGTTTTGAAAACATTATCTTCATAATCCGCTTCTGTAGAATTTCAACACTATTTATGTATTTTCTAACCGTGCTACCCCATGCTAATATACCGGATGCAATTCGAGACTCAACCAAGGCATGATATACTATTTTTAAATGTTTTTGTTGGAGTATATTTTTTAAGATTTTAAACCGGTATAAGAGTGACCTTAAAATTTTTATAATATGGTATGCATGTTTATCCCATCTAAGATGGGAATCTAAGGTAACTCCCAAGTATTTCAATGAAATGTCCCTAGATATACTATATGAGTCGTTATCAGAATTCAAAGAAAGCTCGTTAAAATCAGGAAGTCCCGTTGCATAACAACTAAAAGGAATATACTTTGTTTTCGCGAAATTTAAAGTTAACAACATCGAGTCAAAGTACCTTTTTAAAGTTCTCAAGTCCTCCTCAGCTTTATTCTTAACTTCCGGCCACGTTTCATAACTGTAAAAAATTGCCGTATCGTCGGCAAAACTTATAACAGTTCCATTGATTCTCAACTCCAACAAAGAATTCACATACAGGGTAAATAGTATAGGACCCAAAACTGTTCCTTGAGGAACTCCGTATTCAACATATCTTTCGGAACTATATGTTCCATCGATACTTACAACTTGTATTCTCTGAGCTAAGTAGCTTTTAAAAAGATTGAGAACTGTACCTCGGAAACCCAATTTTTCTAATATTTCCAAGAGTTTAGTATGACTGACGGTATCAAAAGCTTTCTTAAGATCAAGAAACAGACACAGAGGCTTTTCACCGGAATCCAAAGATTTTCCTATTCTCGAAGTTAGATTACATAATGCATCATCGGTTGATTTATTTTCCTGAAATCCTTACTGCCTGGAGGAAATTAATTTATACCTTCTTATGAAACTGTTTAGGCGATTTTTAAGTGCCAATTCAAACACCTTTGCTAATGAAGTAATCAATGAAACCGGTCTATAGTTTCCCGTATCCTGCCTATCACCCGTCTTAAATATAGGCTTAACAACAGCCTTCTTAAAAATATTCGGAACCTCACCATCCCTAAAAATTCTGTTTATTAAAAATGAAATCGGTTGACACACATCAGCACATATCTCCTTAAGAACTTCCGCAGTTATTTGATCAAAACCAGGAGCTTTGTTGCTTTTTAATGTTTTAATAATTTTAGAAATCTCGTCCCCATCTGTTGGAGATAAAAACATTGACGCAGAATTTATATTACTATTATTTTCAAAATTTGAAGGCTTTATCTGACATGCCAACTTCTTGCCAACACTACCAAAATAGTCGTTGAAGGCGTTTGCCATCTCTCGCTTTCCCGTTACAAGACCCTGTTCCGTCTTTACACAACCTATACTTGTTTCAATTTTGGAATTACTAATTTCCTTTACAACACTCCATATCGTTTTACTATTGCCACTGCCATTCTCCAGCTTACTACAAAAATAATTATTTTTCGCATTCTTAATGAGTATATTAAGTATGTTTCGATACAAAGTAAATTCCCGCCTGATCTGAACATTTAATGGATCACGTTGCAATCCTCTATACATCTTATCCCTTTTATTTATTGAACGCACTAAGCCCTCAGTTATCCAACATTTCCTCTTAACATCCTTATGTCTTACTTTTTTAAATGTCGTACTACGTGATAACATGGTAGTAAAAGTATTAGATAATGAGTCCGCCATCTGATCAACATTGCCCAGAGAATAGAAATGACTCCAATCTATCATTTTCGCTTCCGAGTTCAGCCTATGCATATTTATTTTAGGATATACTTTCTGATTATTTTGATTATTACTCACCTTGGTTTTTATACCAGGTATTTCTAAAATTGTTGAGTAGTGGTCTGTTAGATATGTCTTGAGAATAATACCCGTAGCATTATTAGCTATTTTACTCTTGAGAAATATATGATCAATACAAGACCCGCTCCGACCCTGCTCTCTAGTAACATCGTTAATCATCGACTGAAAATCATAATCAGCCAAAATATTCAAATACTCCATTGTAAGAATATCGTTTGACCGTAGATTGATATTAATGTCTCCCAGAAAAATAATGTAATCAAAATGTGTATCATTTATTGAGTCCAGATAGATCTTTAATGATTCTAAAAATAAATTTATGTTCGAGGCCGGTGACCTATAGAGTGTAACTAAAAGAAACTTTTTATCCTGCACAGTAAATTCAGTCTGAATTACCTTTTGATCGCCCAGGCCAAAGATGTTTTTCGTGAAATTAATAGTGTCTTTCACGAAGATTGCAACTCCATCGTTCTTATTAAAATCGCTACCGTTATAAACAGCACGAAAATTCTGAAAATTAAAGGAGTTTATGTCATCAACACGCCATGTTTCAGACAAAACAATAAAGTCAAACAAAAAATCAAAATTCCCCAAATAAACCCTCAATTGATCAAAATTCCTTGCCAAGCTTCTAATATTCGTATGGAAAAACCTTAAAGAGTCGTTACTACTTAAAACATTCTGCAAACCCTCAGTATCAGTCACAACTGTTTTTTCTGAGACAAAATCATAATCTCGCACAAATGGATTCATTTTTATTATCGTATTAAAAAATAAAAAATAAAAAATAAAAAATAGAGAGGTTACAAATTCAGAAATTTTTCAATTATGATGATACTCATTCACAACCAAAAAGCGACACAATCACAAAAAAAAACAAAGATATACAATAAATATACGTTAAAAGTACAAATTATAAAATTGTTCGAACAAATTCCGCTATAAACACCAATTTTCTAAAACGACCAAAAGTCCAATCTCAATCAAATTAAAATATCTGACCTGCGGTTTATTTCCTACTTTCTACTATTTTGACGGGTTGAGCGTTTTCCGGTATTTTCTTCTGTGTCCGTTGTTTTCCGTTTTCGTGGATTTACCTCGTCAATGAATGCAAATGTCTTCGCTGTTTGTCCCAGAATTACTTCATCTACCAGTTGTTTATCCGTCTCTAGGGTGGTTGGAATACTTTGCAATCCTTGTTTGCTCTTTTCTCGCTCCGGCAGTCCTTTCCGTTGGGCTTTATCGTTTAGCTCTTCGTAGGTATATGCTTCACCATCAACATACAATATATTTTTCTTTATTACGGCTTCGTATTTATTTTCCTTGGCAACCTTCAAATGATACCGCAATACTTTTTGCTTCCGGTACTCTTCCGGGGTATAATCGTTTGCTATGTAAATGTTTGTACCTTTTAGTTCTTTTGCGTTCTTTAAAATATCAACTTTCAATTGGTAATTTACAAACTCAACTGATATTGGACGGACTTTTTGTTCGGCCCGTTTCCCAAATCGATATATGTCCCCAATATCCGCAAATTTACAACTTACTTTCAGTGTACCGTTAATGACAAGCAAGAATTTCTCTATATCGGCAATGTCCGAATCAGCTTCTTCCAAACCATATATAATCAAATTATATTTTTTTATCTTCCTCTCTGTTAATAACAATTTTTCTTTGAGGCTTGAAATTTCCCCTCTTAGTATTGTGTTCTCTGTCCTTACTCTTTCCCGCGCCAGGGAAATTTCAGACTTGATAACCTTGAATTCTTGTTTCAGTTCTTCCCTTAATTGATTGTTCTGCTTCTGTAACTCATTTGTGTTAACTACTATGCCCTGTATAAGATTGTATAAATCCTTGTTTGATACGTTATCTGCCATGTTAAAATAGGAGAACGAATCGCTAAGTCCTACTCTGTCTTTACACCCATACACCTTACTTTGTTGTTCTCGGCATAGGTCGAGAGTTTTTTCCCACTGGTCAAATTCCAAATTCCAACAATATTGCAAATATAAACCGAAGATTTCAAGATACAAATTATGTACTCACGGCTGAACTTTGGTAATTAGGCTCCAAACACATTCTGATAACACTATGAAAAGTTTTATAAATTAAATATCGATTTTTCTCTCAATAATTCGTGTTTAACTTGAGAGCTGTATACAACCGTACTTTCCTTAATTTCAGGACCGTATAGGGGGCAAAAATATATAAACCGGTGCCCAAATGAAGTGAGAAACCCAAAGTGTTCAATCAATCACTCAATCAAGCTGCCTATCCATTCAATGGATATGGGAGACTACATGTTGGGATTGATTTCTACCTCTTGCCAGGCTGACAAGCTCTTCTATCGTCCTTAGTCCGGTCCACTGTCTGATGTTCCTTGGCCATCGCTTCTTTTTTCTCCCAATGGGGAATTGAGATTCTATCCTTCTTCTTCCCTCCAGACTCAGTTGCAGCAACTTGAATCTGTCGAATCGGAAGATGCGACCAAGGTAAGCCGCTTTTCTTCGTTTAATACTTGTAAACAATTCCCTGTTCTTATGACCTCTTCTCAATTTTTTTTCATTTGCTACCATACTCTGTCGGTCCAAGGTAATCTCAGTAGGCGTCGGTAAGTCCACATCTCGAAGGCCTCCACTTTATTGATCATGTTTGCCTTCATAGTCCACGATTCCACTCCATACCGACCAGACATAGCACTTCGCATATCGGACTCGAAGGGATAAATGTATGTCTTGATTTCTAAGAATTTTTTTCATATTTCATGAGCGAGCCATATCTCAATTCTGTATCTTTCTCCGAATTCCAGTCCGTGTGTAGCCAGCTTCCCAGATATTTGTACTATGTTACTCTTTCTATATTTTGATTATTTATGTGAATTGATTATCATAAATTTGTTTCGTTGTCGTCTATGTTTATCCCGTATTTGTTGCTGCTATTATTTAGACTGGTGCACATATGTTGGAGTTCTTCAACATCATTAGCAATAAGGCCAGTGTCATCTGCATTTCGGATGTTGAGATTGACATTTACTTTCACTCCCATTTCTTGGTCTTCAAGGTTCCGGATAAGGATAAGACGCATCCTTGTCTAACTCCTCTACGAATTTCAATATCTTCAGTAGTAATATCTTGCGTTTTAATACTTGCTGATTGTCACCAGTATAAGTTTTCGATGCATCTTATATCTCTGTCATCCATTTGTCTCAGAATCTGCATGAGTTTTGAATGTTGAACGTGATCGAAAATATTAAGGTTTATTTTTTTGTCACAGTATTAGGTTTATCGTTTTAGCTTGCTTAAGGCTAATTTCATAGAATATACCGTCATATGACTAAAAACTTAAATACTCCTTCTATATGATATGGTAATACATGATAACAAATATCACAAAAATTAGCTTAAATCTAAATTTAGGCACTCGGATTTAATAAGTTCTTAGATTCAATATCCAACTCCTTTATGTAGTGTAGTATATTGTCAGCGATTTTTTGAACTTCCGCTTGAGAGTTCGTTAACACTTTATCGACCAAAATTCCTATCTGGAACCGGTTGTCGTAACTCAAAATTGCAAAGGAAACACCTGAAAATAGAAAATAATTACCATTAGTCTAATAATTGTACAAACAGGATCGGCCATTCTGAAGCATTTAAATCCTCAATTCCGACTAAGCGTTTACAGTTCAGAGCCTGAATTGAAGCATTACACTTTGAATTCAAGCTTTAAGCTCGCAATTTATACTTCAAACTATAGTAAAAGCCTGATTTTGTACTTTAAATTTCGAATTTAGACCAAAGCTTGATTTTTGAAAATTCTGATTCTGATCTGATTCAAATTTGAATTTAGACTAGAGTCGAAGCATCTCATATTTTAGAGTTAAATATCTGAGTTCAAACCTTTTATATAAATTGAAATTTATTGAAATTGAGCTTTAAGTCCTGACTTCAAACTTTAAACTCGGTATTCTAGCTGTAAGATTTAATTCTGAATTTAAATTAAAATCTGGATTCTAAATTAAAAACGTGAATTCAGATTAAAAGTTTGAGCTGCGAAATTAGGGTCAAATGTATAGAAGGTTTTAACTTCGACTAAACTAAATGGCAAAATCTGAATTGAGGATTTTTAGACTTCAAAAAGGGCTTAAGTCAATACTCAAATACTAAATTTAGACATGGAATTCCAAATGTACGTACTTAACTCGAAATTTAGACTTAAATCTCTGTATTTAGACTTCAATTCCTTAATTCAGTCAACCCAAACTCTAAAACTCAGAATTCAAGCCACTGAATTTAAAATTTTGTCTTTGCGGTTATGTCTTAATCTATAATTTAAACTTTTAATTTCGAATTTAGACTGGACTAACCCAACCTTAATTCGGACCTCGAACTGTGAATTGAAACTTTAGACTCTGAATTCAGATTTTTATTATTAAATTCAAACTAATGCTTGAAGAGAAAAAAATTAAATTCGCGGAATTCAAGCTTAAAGCTCTGTAAGTTTCCTAATTCAGTCAACTCCAGCAATAACACTCAGATTTGAGCACCCAAATTGATACTCTAATCTCTTAATGGAAAATTCAGACTTTTCACTTCGAATTCACACATAAATTTGAATCAAATTAGTCTCAAATAGTATGTAATACTAAATATGAAATAGAATTCAGACTCTTAGACTTCAAAAAGGACTTGGATCAAATTTGAACGCTCAATTCAGATTAAACCTCAAATATAGGCACTAAACTCAGATTTGAAACATTATTCGTAATAATTCAAACTTAAATCTCTACTTTAATTCTTTAATTCAGTCAATGCAAACTCTGATATTTGTACTTCAACTCCCGAATTAAGGCAATAATCTCTCCATTTGTACCTTAATCTAGAATTTAGACTTAAATCTGAATCAAAAGAGTCCGAATTCGTGTCTCAAACTCTAAGTTCGAACTCATCTGAATTCAGTCTTTTAGCAACAAGACTAAAGCATGGAATCAAATATCTGAATTCATACTTCAAAAAGGTTTCAGGTCGAAGTTTATATACTAAATTTAGACTCTAAGCTAAAAATATAGGTATTAAACTCGGATTTAAACCATTATTCGGAATTCAGATTTACATCTCTGTATTAGGAATTCAATTTCTTAATTAAGTCAATCCAAGCTCTGAAACTCAGACTTCAACCCTCGAATTCAAACTTTAATTTCTGTCTTCATACCTTTGTCAAGAATTCATACTTTTAACTTCCAATTTAGACTTTAGTGTGGATTAGAATGGTCTGAATTCAGACTTCAAACTCTGATTTCAAACTCTAGACTGTTAATTCGTACTTTTAGTGTCAGATCGTTAAAACTAAATTATGAAATAAAAAAGATTTAAATTGAGACATTTTAGATTTCAAAAAGACCTTAAGTTAAAGTTTAAACACTAAATTCAGGTTTTAATTTCAAAATGCAAGGGCCAAACTGGGAGTTGGAACATGATTCGGAATTCAAACCTAAATATCTATATTCAAACTTCAATTCCTTAATTCAGTCAACCAAAACTCTAAAACTCAGGATTCATCCTTCGAATTGAGGCTTAAATTTCTGAATTCAGACCCTATTATAAAATCGAGAGTTTAAACTTCGAATATGGACTCAAACTTTGATTTCAAACTTTTGACTCTTAATTTAGACTTTTAATATCACACTTATACTAATGTTTGAAATAATGCATTTTAGTCTTCAAAAAAATCTTAAGTCAAAGTTAAAATGCTAAATTTAGACCATAAATTTCAAACGCAGGCATTAAACTCAAATTTGAAATATTATTCGAAATTGAGACTTATGCTCAGACTTCAAATTCTTAATTCAGTAGACTCCGAACTCTGAAACTCAGACTTCAATCCCCCGAATTGAGACCTTTTAAGTTATCTAGAATTCATACTTTTAACTTCTAATTTATAGTTAGAACAGTCTGGAATACTATGAGTTCAAGCTAAAGTTTATAATCAAAAACTGATTCAGACTTTTAAACTTCAAAGTTCAAACACTCAATTTAGACCTAAGTTAATGCCTAAGCATTAACTCTAATTTGAAGCATATTATGGAACTCAGACTTAAATTTCCGTATTTAAACTTCAGTTCCTTAACTCAGTCAACCCCAACTCTGGAAATAATACTAAAATTTCTGAATTCATACCTTAATCTAGAATTTAGATTTTTAAATTTTGAATGCAGACTCAAACTTAGAGAGCAAACTCTTGACTTTGATTTCAGATTTTTAGTATCACGTTCAAACTTAAATTTGAAATAAGAAATCTGAATTCATACATTTTAGTGTTCAAAAATATATTAAGTCAAAGTTTAACATAACTTAATCTAGAATTCATACTTTTAACTTCGAATTTAAATTTAAATTTGAATCAGAAGAGTGTGGAAGAGTATGAATTCAAGATAAAGTCTGAAACCAAAAACTGAATTCAGACTTATAAACTTCAAAGTTGAAACACTCAATTAAGACTTTAGGCATTAACTCCGTTTTGTAAAATATTTTGGAATTTAGACTTAGATCTTTGTATTCAGACTCCAATTACATAATTCAGTAGACCCAACTAAAAATTTAGATTTATATCTTAATCAGAATAGTCCAAATTCGGACTCGAAACTCTGAGTGCAAACTTCAAGCTCATAATTTAGAATAAAGTCTCTGAATTCGTTCGGCGCAATGGGAACAATTTTCTCAAGAATACATCCGTGAAAGACTTTTATTTCGGATCCTCCTGGCCTGTTGGTTAAGACGAAAGTTTGAGACAGAAATCCTAAATATGGAGTCGTTACGACTCCTGTAGGAAAGTTTTAATTTTTAATACGCGATACTCAAAAAATATTAAAAATCTTACTCCGCCATATTAAAAACAATTTGAATTTTGTGAAGTTGGTTTGTTTCGCAAATTTATAGTCTTTCTACCCAAGCCGTGCTAATTTCACTTAGGTAGTAGTTAATTATTTGTTGCTAGATACGCGTATCCGAAATACAGAATCTCGGTCGAAAACTTGGGCTGCTGCATCAAATTCACGTATTTTTTCAACCAGTATTAAAATAGTTGCAGCGCCGTGCATAGGTTCATCACTATAGCGAATAGTAAATAATACCTTATACTGAAAAAAATCCAGCGTCTATGATATATTCTCCGTTGCAAACGTATCCATGTCTGAACACGTCCATATATCGTAATGGTAACTTTGTATGTGGCATACGCATTCAGCGTCCGGCGGCTGAAGTTCCCGAGATGCAGAAATTCGGTATCGCGATACTGTATGTGTCGCGCATGCCCTGTGAATAGATCCATTTGAATGTATGTTTAACCTGTATCTCGGATACGCGTATCTCGCATACAGTATCCTCGTGTAAAAGAGCTCTCCATATCAAACACAATGTAGCGAAAAAGCATATGTATTTAACTTCGTAACCGATTTATTGAGGAAATTATTACACATAAAGCAATTTAAAATATCCATTCCCCTTTTGCTGTACACGATGCCTTGAAATATGAATCAAAAGCAACAGCAAAAGGTTCACTTGATCTCAAGAAAATTACGATTTAACTAGATCTAAGCTTATGTGCCTTAAAGATATAGATCTACAAAAATGAAGAAGTTGTTTCTTGACCTAGCAAAGTATTCATTTACTTGCTTACCTAGAGGTAGAAGCTGTATAAGAATAAATTCTACACTACCACTGCTACAGCACATTGTTTCATACTTAAAAAAGCAAGTTGTTAATTGTTGATTTGCTCTGTGTTATCCATGTATTTACCAAATAAGCCCATTTATTAAATCCCTAGTGCAATAGCAATAGCCCAATTTGAATAAACGTGCGGTATTGCTCAAAAAAATCTAACAATAACTCCGAAACATTTGACTAATTATTATTATTATCCAATATTATAGCAATAAAGATTAAAAAAAAAACTCTAAATCGTTAGTCCGAGGGGCAAATCGAAAATGTTCGCGCTTTACAATGTATAACTGCGATAATTTAATGTTTCTTGATATTTCCTATTGAAGATTAAAGTTAAAAGTTGAGCATAATAACATTATAACGAATCTTAGGAATATTGAACTTTCGATCACCCTGTTTTATAATTACCCAGTCTTGTGCACATTTTTTTGAATTTAACAATATTAGACTGGAATTGTCTGATACTTTTTTGGACCTACGCATTTGAGCGTTCACTTTGCTATTCCGCTAATGTATAAAATAAAACATTAGCGTGGCTTTTTGACTACACTAACCTTGATTGCCGCTCAAAAACGCTCAATTTTAGAAAAAAATCTACTGGGTTTAAGTTACAATTTAATTTAACGATAAAAAAGCCTTCAATGTCTCGAGGTTCTATCAGACTTATAACGACAATTTTGACCTCTAAATATATTATATTTTAACCTTTGTTTTGGTTAGTTCTGGCTATCTTGCAGAACAGAACATCAAGTAAATTAATATCAAAGCGTATAATCTACATAAACTGCTCGTATGTTTATACAGATTCTGTCAAAATTTAGAATAGGATTATTCACTATTGAAACTCCTCAACAATTATTAAACATGAGGAAGAGCTAAGATGATGTGCAAAATTGCAATGTTTATGTCTTTAGTACGTGCCACGAAGCAGCGTAATTTGTTTTAGTTTTTCGAGTGATAACACGCTAATTACAAATAATATTTAGAAGAATCCTAAATGATAATATGTGGGTTAAATAAACGGAATTTCGTGAAAATTTTTGCGTAATCGTAAACAAACTGTTTATGTTATAAACTTTACTGTCCGAAATTGCGATAATCGTTCCGAATTAGTAACGGTTTTCCACGTGCACGATAACTCTACAAAAATATTTTTTTGTTTTTGGCAGAATTATTTCAAAAATATCATATATTTTCACTTATTTTGATCGTGAAGATGATTTTATATAAAAAAAATACCTTCCTCGATAATAGGTGTTTCGATTTTTTTAAAATCCCCTGCCGATATTTATCTATTTATTTAGGAGAAGTGCATTATAGAAACAAAGTTCGCAACTTAATGGTATCTAAACTAATAAAACAGTGATAAAACATCCGAGAAGCCGAGAGAGGTACAATTTTACAACCTTTTTCGGCTATCGCATAGGCGTAGTACCTCTTTTTTCGTTGCATGCAAACATTATTGCTCACACACCTGCCTATAAAAATAATAATTATCCTATAACTTAGTTAGTTATCTTCTGGTAAGAAGTGAAACAATTTGTTTATGAAAATGACGAGCGTCTCTGATTTTGTTGTTGTGAAAAAAATTAGTAAAAGCGCTTTGTCTATAAGTAAAAAAAAAAATATTATTCTCAACGTCCACAATGTCGTTAAACACCAAAATCCAACAACTGATTTTGAAAAAATAGTTGAAGTGTATAATAATAATAATAATAATATACAGGCTATCACGTGAGGACAAAAATTGCACTAAAAGGACAAAAAAAGGGCACATTGCTGTAAAATCTGGGAAAAAAATGGCCTACCCTGTGTAAATTAATGGCTGAAGTCCGAAACGAGGAAAATATTCCGCCAAGGCGATACTCTGATGGTTCTAAAATATGAATTTCTGTTACGAAAAACTGCCACATAGAACATCAATTCTGGTGGAAGAAGACGAAATTATTTGTTGGAGAAGTTAGAAGAGACAACGTATATCTGTTATTTGAACGAAACTTGAATTAAGAGGTATGAATGAATGAATGAATGATCTTAAAAGATCTATTGTGTTCCCCTTCCTTGGTACTTCCGCTGATGTAGGTCTCAATCAGAGTACCCCATCCAGCTTCAATGATTTCTTCCTTACTTCCGGAGTAACAACCTGTTCAAAGGTATATCCGTTTGGAGCACCACATGACTGCGGTGGTTTATATCTTTTTTTTGATAAAATTGATAGCCGTTTCCGGCTGAACGCTCAAGGCGGGCAGGCCATTTCCGTATGGGAATTTTTCATTGCTATTTTTGACCCACAGGTCTAACTACCCCCTGATTGTTTCGTTGCAGTATTAAGCAAATTAAGTTGAATGCATATTTTTAAAATTATATCATCTATAAGCGGTGTGTGATGAACTAGTGTGGTGGCCCCTTTTTTTAAAGTTATTAATCATTTACTTAGGGTCCTTCTATAGGGTAGAATTCCTTCTGTGAGTGTGAGGTAG
>JAEQML010063835.1:0-22701 GCA_016904865.1 Pissodes strobi
ATGTATGTATTATTTATCAAGCTTTTAGTTAAGCATTTCGAATTTACTTTTATAAGATAGTTGACCATATTTTGTTATCGCAGAGTTTTCTACCTAGTGTCCCCACTAACCAGCTGAGGGTTTTTACCACAATATCGGGCCCAATTCTCTTTGGTTCTTTTTATTTTTATTTTTATTAAGGTTTCCTTCCTGGGATTGTTTACAATTCAAGCCAGCTGTTATATTGCAAGAACCACGCTCAATGGTCATTATTTTTTTAGCTGGGAAAGTACACACCGGCGAGTACGTCGCCAAGCAAGCCTATTTTCGATCTTAATTAAAAGTTAGTATTCTTCGGTTCGCGTTTAGTTACACAACCCTGGGTAGAGAGCTCTGCTTATTTAATATTTATGCTGATATCGCATATTTCGCTTACTTTTGTAATTTAGATTTTCATTAATAAATCTTTAACTCTCTCCTGATGTTCGGCCCTGCCAAAACTAAGAGTATTTCAAATTCACAAGTAAATTAAAATAAGTGTATAATCTATATCTAATGCTAAACTACAAAGAGGAGGCTTAGTGAATAAGAATCTCACACTACCCACCACTGCCACCCTATGGGAGCCTTATACAAAATTTATTCCCTTCTCAGAAAAAAAATATTGTTCATAATACTTGGATATGTAAAAGAAGCAATAGATGAATATGACCAAATAGAATAATTGCTGGATGGTCTATGAGGGTTGGTGAGGAAACGAGGCCGCTTCTAATAAAAGTGGAAAGATAATTTTAGCACTAAAGATGTCGATTGAATGTTGTCAGTTTTGAGAAGTGGTTTAAAACTCGATTAAATAAGAACCTAATGGTTTAGATGGCGCTAGGTATCATTTTAGGTATTGTACCTTAATAAATATAATAATTGACTCTTCAATATTAAAGCGATTGAACATTAAACTGCTTCGTAATCTAAGTTTAAAATTCAAGGTGTTAATTGCTAGCATCCAAAAATAGTAGAGCAGAAATAAACTGTCAGGATAGAGTGTTCTTCAAAGAATAAATTAATTCTACTTAGGTATTTTTTGTTGGTATGAAAAAATTAAGGAAAACAAATTAAAAAATAATGTATAATGAAAGAGTTGTAGTTTTTTATTTAAAGGCGCTTAATTAAAATTTGAGAATATGACAGTAACGCTATTTAGCGTTCCTTTCAACTCTTTTTATGTGAAATATTTAATATTCATTAAAAGTCCATTTAATTTTTTTGAAAAGCTTTATCGTACGTAATCAGGACCAAGTAGATTAAATCTAAAATTAATCTTCAAAGTTTATTCTGAACTTGGAAATGCTTTTCAGTCGGTTGATTGCTTGAGCAAATATTTCGAGAAGTTATCTATTTGTTTACTTTTTTAATCACTTTAATTATATTTATGATTCAATTACTTAAACATTATAATATATTAAAGTTTGTATCTGATGGTGATTAGTAATTTAAGAGATTCTCATAGTGTTTTGGTTCATACAAATCAAATGCAGGGACATATTAATGCTCTTCAAGTAGAATAGAATAGAATAGAATAAAATATTTATTGGTAAACACCATACTTTTACACGTGAAAAAAAGGACTGAGTACACATAACATAGTTCTAAAACTTGAAAATACATAAACTGGACATTAATATTAAGATTTACTTACACAGTATAAAAAACACTCTAAAAATGCGTTAGATTAGAGCAGCTCTGAAAATACTCCTCAAAGTCATAAAAAGCTTTGCTAAGTAGAAAAAACTTTAAAACTTTTTAACCTCTTTGTCATTTAATAGTCTACTATGCTGGGGTAGGGAATAGAAAAATTTTAGTCCATAGAAACTGGTGCCATTTCTGGACCTTGTGAGGCGAAACTGACTTAAAACTAAATTTGTTTCTGGTGGGCTTGAAATAGTGGCAGGTTCTGCCTGACATACATAAGGCATTGAAGAGGTAAGCACTGGGGTGCGTCAATATCTGCAGGTCCACGAAGGCCTGACGACAGTCCTCTCGGTAGCCCAGCCCAGCCAATAGACTTATGCGCCTTCTTTGTAATTTAAAGACTTTGATGGCATGAGGGGAATGACCCTATTCAAGAATTGCGTAGCCCATGACTCAGCTGAAGTAGCCATGATATGTTGCTAGTACACTCGTTTTGGAAACACATCCTGATGATACAATGGTTATGTCAGGTCTATTGTGTTCCACTGTCTTATCAGTTATAATATCCTTATCCCATTAATTTTAACCCGTTTGGTTTCTACCACTGGCGGTGATTTATAGCGATAGTATGGATCACTGCTATCTGGCATTATTTTGTGTCGCTTCAGGAGTTCGAGATAAATTATCGCAGCCACTTTGTCGTGTCTTTCCAAATATTTTATGCCTGCTAGGTTTTCGCATCCAGACAAGATATATTCAATGGTCTCCGATTGACTGGTGCACTTTGTACATTTATCCGTCATAACCTGTTCTTTTAAGATATATTTTTGATAGTTTCTGGTGCTTACAACCTGGTCTTGTATAGCGACCATAAATCCTTCTGTTTCAGGATAAAGTGTTCCACTCAGCAGCCATCTGAGAGATGCATCCTTATCGATGAATTCTTTCTCCAAGTTGTAGTGGTAACGTCCATGCAACTCTTTGGATGCCCATTGTGTGATTTTGTCTTGGTTGGTGATCATATTTGGAAAGTGTAAGTGGTTCATCTGACTTAGATTTGGAGGTGTATCAGGTGTGTCAACTTTTATAACAACTCTATGCAGGTTGGATTGTGCATTGTAGAAGTAATTCCTGAGGCCCTCAATCTGGGTATTGCATACTATCACTGCATCCATGATATCTCGTCCGCTTAGTTCCCTAGGGAGTGACACTCGTTCTTTTGAGGCTCTCGGGTGGTGCATCCTGTGTTTGGTCAACATAACTCTAACCTTTCTATTTTCATTTTCCAGATCTTTGTGGCTCCATTTAACAATCCCGAAGGAGTACCCTATAATTGGAATGACATAGGTATTAATAGCCTTTGTTACATTAGATGAGTTTAACTTAGTTTTGAGAATATTCCGCAGTCTTCTTTTAAGTTGTTCGATAAGTGTCTCCTTAGTCTGCTTGTGTTCTATTTATTATTATTATTATTATTATTATTATTATTATTATTTTCCTTCTGTCTCGGTTGAAACCGGATTATTGACGGATGGTTTCTCTAACAGGGAAAAAATTCTGTTAGATGTTTAGAAACTTCCTCACTATGTGGCAGGTTTGGAGTATAACAGTCCTCTGAACTACACCGACAAGTTGGGCAGGAAGATCCAACCTACCAAGGTTTTTTTGTAGGTTCTTCGTTACAACACCTGTAACGGACACAACAATCGGTATTACACCTGTACTGACCAGCTGCCAAGTGTGTTGCAGATCTATAGCAAGATTTTGATATTTTCTGATTTTCTCCTGCTCGGTTTTAAGGAGATTAGTTATCAGTGGACAAGCAATGTCTATGATGATGGCAGACTTATGTCGCTTATTGACTAACAGTAGGTCAGGACGATTATGATCCACAGTCCTGTCGGTTAGTACGGGTCTATCCCAATATGAAACAATGTCGTCGGACTTCAGGACTGGGGATTGCTTATACTTACTTATAGAAAGGTGGAGGGTTGAGGGTCAAGCCAAATTTGGTTGCTAGCTCTCTGTGGATAATTTTGGCTATCTGGTTGTGTCTTCCTTGATACTCATAGTTAGAAAGCGTTGAGCATCCGGCACTAATGCGCTCTATTGTTTTTCCACGCTGGCTGCACATTCTAGACACGTCCAGGGTTCCAGTGTTCTTGAGGAACACATGAGTATTCTCCAAGGAGCATTTTGTAAAGATCTTTTGACGGTCAGAGAGATCAAGAGGGGTATAATTTATGTCCGCAGTGCAGACCGCCGTCATGATGATGTTATTGAAGCCATGAAAGTACTGCCGTAATTTCTCTTCTTGGGATCTGCAAAGTTGGAAAATATCAATGAGTCCCTTTCCGCCCTCCTCGAGGGTAGATATAATCTCTGACAAGCGCTTCTCGGGTGGTGCGCTCTGAACTTCTGAGCGTAGTCCTTGTCATAGTGTTCAGTTCGGTATCAGAAAACTTCAAAACACCGAACGCGTACGACAAAACCGGCACAGCATATGTGTTAATGACAGTGATCAAATTTTTGGCATTAAGCTTGGTGTTAAGGAGCTTGTTGAGTCTGGATTTATAGCGTCCTATAAACTCTTTCCTCAGCATTGAGTGGTCAATACGTTTATTCTGTTGGATGCCCAGATACTTGTATGTGTCTTCCGGCGCCATTGGTTCGAAACTGGCCCCATCAGGAGGAAGTGTGACAATGTTGCCATTTTTTATATGAATTTCAGCGCACTTACCAAGACCGAAATACTTCTCGATATGGTCACTAAATATCCGTATATTATCGATTAAGGACCTGCAATGAACCTCGTTCTCAGCATAAAGCTTTATATCATCCACGTACAGGTGTGAAATACGCAGTTTGTCTTTGAGGTTATTAGAGTGGTTTAAGATGTAGGAAAGCGGATTCATGGCTAAGCAGAACCATAAGGGACATAATGTGTCTCCCTGAAATATTCCCCCTTTAATATCAATCATTGATATGCATTGGTTGTTAACTTGGATTTGTGTCTTCCAATTAGGCATTATATGTGTCAGGAGATTAATTATATCAGGGCTGATTTTGTACAGATGTAGAACCTTTATCAACCAGTCATGAGGAAGAGAATCAAACGCCTTCCTATAGTCGATGTATGCCATGCTCAAGTTTCGCCGTTTTAGTTCTGCCTGCCTTATAATCACTGCATCGATAGTAAGTTGTTCCCTACATCCCATAGACCTCTTCCTGCATCCATTCTGCTCCCAGCTTACAAGGTTGTTAATGTCGCAGTGACTATAGATTTTTTTGTGAAATATTGAAGTTAGGAGCTTATAGACCACAGCACAGACAAGCAGGTAATTGGCCTGTAGTTTCTTGGATCTGTTGCGCTGCCCTTCTGTTTTAGGAGGTAGGTAACGCCCTGTGTAAGGAAGTGAGGAAAGGTCCGCGGATTCTCGATCATCATGTTTAGGTGGTGGGCAAGTGATGGATGCAGAGCGTCAAACTTCTTAAGCCGGATATTGCGTAGTTTGTCAGGGCCGAGAGCTTTCCAGTTAGGGGCATCCTTTAAACATTCTCTGATATCATGCTGTGTAATTGTGATGTTAGACATCTGGGGCAGTACGCTTAAGCTTTCTTCCAATGTAGGGAGCCATACAGATTCGATATTATAGTGAGATGGTTTAGACCATATATTATGCCAAGACTGTTTGAATGTTTCTTGATTTATCTGTTGCTCACTCTGTTCACTTTTATTATCGTTGGACAGTTTTTTAGCTTCTGCCTTAATTCGTCCAGACAGATGGTGAGTTTTTCCTTGATATCAGGATCCCGTAGGTAAATTTTTATCTTGAGGAGGATGCGGCTCATCTTGGCACTAACTTTTTTACTTGAGTTATTTTTTAGATATTCATGAATAGTGTTGATTTCTGTTCTGAGAGAGTTAATACCCCTCTCAAGTCTCACTCTCCAAGCAGGCAGCACCCCGGCTGTCCTCTTTCCTGAGGCGATCTCGGAACTAAACTCCTGACCGTTCAGCTCCATCACCAGTGTGGCGGCTGCATAGATGGCTGCGTGTACATCTGACATGACAGAGGCACGCAGAGCATTCTTCAACCTTTCCGCCCCCTCTGGGTCTGACTCTTCCTGTATTAGTGGCTGTTCTGCTTCATTGTTGTTTTGTGTATGTTGTTCATCTGCTGCCTCAGCTAGATCCTCTGCCTGTTCCGGTTGAGCTGCGTTAAGTGCGATTGCAGCCTCCCTTTTGAGTGCGTCAAGTTCGGCGTCAGAGATTGCCTTTCGCCTCAGGACAGATCTTGCCTGATCAGATAGTCGCTGGGCCTCCAGTTGTAGGTTCGGAAACTTCTCTTGCCACATCTCTTGTAAGCGATCCCTATATCCTGTCCTGTCTCGTTCGTTACGTGTTGCGAGGAGGTATGCGCGTATGAGTTCGACGTTAATCTCTTTACTCCAGCGCATACGCCTTCCTGACGGGGTGCTGGATTGCAGCATCCAAGTCATTGTCGGCTGGTAGGGGGTTGTCATGGGGAGCAGGCCTTGTGGTGTTCGTACGGGGGACCACGCCACTTGCTTCGTTGGATCCCCTATCTGGCTGGTCCTGCGGACGGTTCCGAGAAGAGGTAGCAGCCGGCACTGCCTCTCCGCCCTGGCTTCTTCCTATCGTTTTAGGAGCAATAAACTCGCTTCTCAGAGGGTGCTAGCCTCAGGAGAAGGATCTGGTTTTTGTCCACCCCGGGTATTTTATTTTCCCAGTGCCCTCTAGGTTTTACTCTAGCGAGCGTACCCCATCGCCTGGGGCGGCGTCCGATAGCTTATTATTATTATTATTATTATTATTATCCTTCATACACAGCTTTCAACCGTGGTTGCATTATTGAGGGATATCGCCAGGTGCACACCGTGCGCCTAAGGCTTTCCTCTTAGTTTGATGGTTTGTTTTTCCTTGTTGAATTACTTTTCGCACAATATGGGCTGTGGTCAGCACTACCGCCCTCTGCATACTCAGCATGTTATCCAGGGACTCCTTTAATGATTTTGCATGTGTAGTTGGATACAAGGCCTGTGGCTCCGATCACTATGGGAATTATCTTTGTTTTCAGGTTCCACATTCGTTGTATTTCAATCTGGAGGTCTTTATATTTTAACCGTTTCTCTGCTTCTTTTTAATTATTGTTGGAGTCAGATGTTTTCTTATTATTATTATTATTATTATTACTTCTCTTAAGCATATTTTAAAAAGAGTTGGCGAGAGGCAACCTTCCTCTTTCAATTTTTTGTTCGCTTTAAATTTCTATCCTTGCAAAGGTTTTTATCAAATACTTTTTTAAATCCATGAATACCCTTAATTATTGTACTAACATATCGTATTTGAGGGAGGACGAGTTTAATTTGCTTTTGATAAATATACCTCAGGGGAATGGCTATGAAATTTCAGGATTTTTGGGGTCGACGATCTAATCCAGCTGTAATTCGCACTTGAAAAAATATGATACGAAAATAATTAAATTTTTTAGAAAATGAGCTAATGCCACAAGAATTTTGTAAAGTCACTGCAAATATGAACTTTTATCATTTATATTTCATTATTAATATGTTTAAAGAGATGCCAAACATGTGTATGCGAAAATGCCTATATGCCGATGATTACCATACGTTGAAAATAACTTTAACTTTACTACCAAAAGAGTAGAAGTTTTTATTCTACTAACTTTTGGGTTTTTTAGATCTAATATCTGCGGACCAAAAGACGCACATGTGACCTAAATCTTGCTATATTCTTATTTTGTATTCATCCCACAGGAAAAAGTATAGTACAAATTCCTTAAAATTGAAATCTTTCTTTTTGGAGCGAATGTCATTTCGTCGTTTTGCATCCGCGTAGAATTCATTTAAAGGAAATTGGTACACCCCGACAGAAGTGTTTCAAATAAATGCATCACGGGATTTTTAACATAAAGCATATTTTATTTTATATACAGGGATGGCCAAAGGTCTGGAATAAAATTCATACTTTTTGAGCAAGCAATGTTTTCAAAAAACCGTGAAACACGGTAGCTGATCTTGAATTTTTCACATTTTTCGGTTAAATATTTTTTTCCAACCCCCTAGTCCCCAGTTACCCCAACTTTTTTTCCAAATGGAAACCTATGTCTTGTGGGGGCTCGTTGAAAATCTCATGAAAAATGGAATCCAGCCATACCAAATAAACAAGTTTTATGTTTGCAATAACCAATTTTTTTTTATTTATAATTTAAAACCTTTTTATAAAATGAAACTTTATTAAATTCTATTCACAGGTGATTTAATGCCGCAAATGCTGAAAATGTCCTCCATTTACTCTCTGACATTCTCCTAGGCCATAGTAAAAGCCGTCCACAGCATTACAAATGACTTCAGGTGGTATATTACGTATCTTAGATCTTTAGATCTTCAATATTGTCCGCTCTATCCTGTTAAACTCTTTCTTTCAAATATCCCCAGAGAAAGTGACCTAAGGGCGTCAAGTCGGGGAATCATGGTGGGCATTCAATTGTACCACGTCTCTCAATCAAACCATTTGGAAACATTTGATCTAAGTACCTGCGAACATTAATACTAAAATGTAGACGAGCGCCATCTTGTTGGAACCAAATTCTTTCATCATGTATATCACTGGATCTATTCTATGAGGAAAAATCTGAGCTAGTGCAGATATCAGTTCGAATGTTAGGAAGTCTAGGTAGTGTTCGGTCGTAAGGTTTTCTTCAGAAAAAAAATGGACCCAAAATTCTATTGTTTATAATACCTGCCCATACATTAACCTTCTGAGGAAGCTGCGTATGCCCTTCTGATATCCAGTGTGGATTTTCCTGAGACCAAAACCGATACAATTATCGCACAATTGCCTATTAACCACTCCATTGAAATAGAACGTAGTCTCATCATAATAGTATTCCAATAGCTCTTGAACAAGGCATACCTTATACGGATGATATTTCTCTTTTTTAAAACCTTCGAATTGTAGTTCGAGGAATATCCTGACTACTAGCCAATGAAACCGTTAAAGTATGAGGATTTTCAGCAATTTCTAATGCTATGTCCAATTTTTTATCGTCATCCAAAGCAACTGTCCGACAAGATTTGGGTAAATCACGTACTGTAACGTGTTCCTCTAATTTGTGAAATATTTTACTAACTCTCCCTTGTGAGATTTGGCTGTCGGGATATTTTGCTAAATAAATCACACACACTTCACGTTGACTTATTATTTTGTCTCCACATTCAAGTAATATCAAAATTTCGATAAGCAGCCTTTCCGACAAATCATTCTGATTTTAAAAATTTGTTTTTTGACACGATACTAATATTCAGAAAATTATTTAACCGAAAAATGTGAAAAACTTAAAATCAGTTACCGTATTTCAGCGTTTTTTCAAACATTGCTTGCTCAAAAGATGAATTTTATTCCAAACCTTTGGCCATCCCTGTATAGGATGCAACGCTTTGGTCTGGTAAAAATATTTGGTTCTTGTACAGGATCTGCTAATATATTCTTCATTTATCATGAAAGGATACTGTTTAAATTCGATCTAATATTGACAATGAAAAACCCTTTCCTAGATATTTACATACGACTTCAAACGAGGATTTTGTCCAGCAGGGTCCGGAAAGTTTCATCCAATCGGCTCAACGTGTAATTGCGCCTTAGCGTTGCGCAAATGAAAGGCCATACTGATTTGATTAGCAAAAATCAGTTCGTAGTACGATAAAATGTAAAACCCAATATTTCTGCAGCATCTGGTTCTGGACCAGCAGCAGCAACATGTTGCCAATTTGCCATTAAATTGTGTTTTATCCACAACGTAAAATCAAGCACATTTGCAAGATTTAACTACTGTGGCAGAGAATTCTCTTTATTATTATTAGCTAAATAAGAACTTTAATATATTCACTAACATAGCTGGACCCGAACTTAGTTCGTTGTCCTGAAAAAGAGCAGGTCTTGCGAATATTATTTTGTCTGCCTCTACCTGAAAAATGGTAATTTATTTCACAAAAGAGAAAAACATCCTTATGCAGAAAGGGTCCTAATGTGAAAAAAATCTGTCCTAGACTCAAACGAAATTTTTATGAAAATGACTTAGAGAGTTAGTTATCCTACGATATTAAATAGATATAACGTGAAGTTCAGGGTTGCGTGATTGTCAGGTCACGTCCATGTTATTTTGAAAAATATGCTCATTTTTGAATGAAGCTTATTCCTCCTTCTTCTCATAGGTTGGATATTATTATGATATGATTATTCGCATCTTGCTTACAGCTGCCATCAATGAGAATATGAACGCCATCGTGGAATGGGGTGAGGAAAACAAGGCCCAGATTGTGTGGAGCTCGGCACCCAAACACTTACTCAAGATATTGGACTTCATACAGATGAGAGCGGTCCGTTTTGTGGATGACCCAGAGTTGACCAAAGACCTTGACAGCTTTGAACATAGAAGAAAAGTGGCGGACCTCTCTCTTTACTATCGATACTACTTCGGAAGGTGTAGCTGGCACTTATGATACGGCCCAGAGTTGTGCCAAACAGAAGCACCCGTCAGACATGAGCTGTTCATCAACATACGATTCAGTAGCGAACACCTAGAACGTTACTGTTGCGGGACTCTTTTATGTCGAGTACTGCCTCGCTCTGAAATGGCCTTACGAGTAACTTCCCTAAAACTACAACCTACAGCGCTTCAATTCCAACGTCCACCATCTTCTCCGCACACGCACCGCTCGTTAAGTGGTATAGGATCTTCCTTTTGTGTGTGGTCGAACACAAAAAACCTACTCTGAATAAATGATTTCACGTCGCTCTGAACCAATGGCTCAAATTGTTAAATCCTGCCATAACTTCTATTGCCTTTGAGCACTCCTACTCTTTTATTTAGATCTTCTCATTTCTTGTGCAAAATATTCGTGCTTCTTCCTTTTAACAAAGTGATGGAGAAATTACACAGCCTTGATAAATAGACTTTTGCCATTTGATTCTTCCTCTTCTTCTGGTACCATTTCTAAAAAACCTCTCCAACAGTCATTCCAGTCCATTGTCGAAGATTTCTGAGCCATGACAACCTCTTCCTTCCTATTTACCTTTTTCCATGGATCTTACCGTTTAAAATGAGTTGTAGTAGTGAATAGCGTTCTCCTCGAAGAATATGTCCTGAGTATTTAAGTTTTCGTACTTTAATGATGTTTATGGGCTCACCAATATCTTGCCCCATACGATTTAGGACTTCTTCGTTGGTTATGCTTTGCACCCAAGAAATTTTTAATATTCGGCGATAAGCCCGCATTTTGAAAGCCTCTAATTTGTTTAGCATGTTTGCTTTTAATGTCCATGTCTCGTACCCGTACAATAAAACTGGCCATATATAGCTTTTCAGGAACTTCTATCTAATTAACAAATTCAATTTTTTATTGGTAAGAATGGGACGCAGTTTTATGAACGATGCTCTGGCCATTTCAATACGGATCCTTATTTCCTGGTCAGGATTAAATGAGTCATTTATCCAGCATCCCAAGTACTTATAACTACTTACTCTCTCGATAGTTTGATTGTCTACTATAACTGGAACCGGCACTACGGGGATTTTGCTGCTGATTAAAAGTTTGGTTTTTGAAACATTTATTTTTAGTCCGTTGTTATGACAGGCAGTATTTAGTCTTTCGAGTAGCACTTGTAGGTCTTCGATGTTTTCCGCTACTATAGCAGTGCCATAGGCGTATCTGATGTTATTTATTGTTTGACCTCCTATGACAATGCCTGGCTGATCGCTCAAAGCCTCACTAAAGACTGCTTCTGAATATACATTAAAAAGGATTGGCGAGACTACACACTACATCAATCATTTGATTCTAGTAAAGGTGTACTCTGATCCTAATGTATCGGCTATCTTGAAGTACCTCTACAATTTTGTGATGTTGACTATTGTCAAAGGTCTTCTGGTAATCCATAAAGCATACATATATATCCTGATTCTTGCCTAGACATATTTACCTCGAATAGAGTTTCTTTTAGTACTCATTTCCAATCTAAGGCTTACATGGTTCTCACTAAATGCGTTATTTATTTCTATCAAAAAAACCGATCAATAAAACAACAAAATAAGTTAGAAAATTAGATCAGGTATAAGCCGGCAATCTATCAGTATTAATAATGGAAAATAACTACTCAAAAATTAATCAAAAATCAAAGTCGGTAATAAGCATGTACCCAAATTAACCGCAAAACTAAAGTCGGTGAGAAACAAATACTCAAAAATTAATCAAAAATAACTAAAGTAAATGATAAACAAATACTCGAATATTAATCAAAAGTAAATCAAGAACGTTTCAATTATTGACCGCGAGAAAACAGATACTTACGGAAACGGACCTTTCCTTCGGAGTCTCAATTAAAAGTTAATCAAATAAAACAGGTAAATGAACAAACAAAGGATCGGTTTTATTACTACAAATGAAGTATGACAGCTGGTGATAAGAAAAAGAAAGATCAAAGGACGAGAAAATTTCAGCAGATCAATTTTTATGGTAACACTGTATTTTTAACGAGAAAAGGTAGGCTTTACTCGGTTACTTGAAGAGATAAATTACACCCTTTATCTTAACAAACAAAAATTTACGACGAACGCTTTTTGCAATAATAATAAAAGAAAATAGCTTCAATATTGTAAGAAAATTCATGTAACTCGAATATTCACTTAATCAAAGACTAATTCACGGACGTCGAATCATGATCCGATACAATGCCGTATTACTAACTAACTATAGTTATTCGGATCAGTTAAGCCACGTTAATAAATTCCGCAATAACAATATATAAAAAAAACTAGTTAGACCTGGCGTTATTATAGCCACCAAAGACCTTGACGTATGTCAATTTACGCGTAAGTGATCCCCGGTCAAGTTGGCGGTAGGACAAAGATAAAGAACCGTTTGTTTGAATAAAAAAACAACAAAGGCCACAATAAAAATTAAATATAACGCCGTATCAACACTAGTAATTATCTGATCTACGGTTATCTAACATAAGCCAGAAATCGTGAAAATTGAGAATAATAATAAAAATAGTTCGACCTACAACCTTATTGCGTCAGTCAATTACAAAGTTAAAAGAGAAAAAAAAATATTCAAAATCTGATTTGTTCTAGATCATCGGATCTATCTGAATGGTAGAATTTGATTAAATAAATTCAAGCATCTCAGGCTAGACAAGATTGGCCCAAAAATTTAAAGTTCAATTAAAAGGAAATATACTAACTAAATATTACCTTAATTAAGGAGAAAAAGTTAATCTTTGTTGGACCACAAAGCAAAAAAAGCAATAATTAGAGATCGTAAGTTAATTACACGCATTTGCCGCAAAATATATGGATGAAAATAAATACAAATTGCTCACTTGGCCGATGAGTAACTCCTCAGGCAACTTCCAGAAAAGAACTGCTCACGGTAGAAAGAAGACTTCCTTGACAGGCGAAAGACTGTAAGACTCTATACAGGTAGTACCGCTAGATAGGTTAGCCAAGGAACACCCTGTCGCTAACAATGCTCGTCGATAGCAATGAACCCGACGGTAGCAATGGATCCGACGGTGGAATAGACCAGCGGTAGTACTAGACTCAACGGGAGGACCCTGTGTAGGGGTAGCCAGTTGCTTATCGCTAGATTGCTTTCAGTTGGGCAAGTGGGCCTCTTGCCTTAAGCAGCATTCAACTCCCACAAAGAGCAGTTTCAGACACCAACACTTAAGAAAAGATAAGGCACAACTAAAGACTGAATTTGTTAAAAATGAGCCGGTTGGAAAAATCCCATCAATAGGTAAAATCAAAAATTGATTCCAACGGGTGTCCAAAATGACTCTTGACTCACAAGATCGACGTAAAGAGTGACGCCAAGCGATCGGAAACCCGAAAAGCAGCCGGCCACGCGAGTATTCCCACCTCAAAAAAAAATTGCCCAACCAATGAATGCACGGCATGACCAATCGCATGTTCCTTTCAATAATTCATCCAAAGGGAATTAAACGATGAAAACCCGGGATTTCGATATATAGGCATCCACCAAAAAACTACTCAGAGCAGCCAAAAGGGCGTTGTCATTAAGCCACTCCAGTTGATATAATTTCCCAATTATTCAGGGGCAATTAAATAACTGCGCGCGATGCTTAAACCATCAACCAATCCAAAACAGTATGCGCTAAATTCAATTGGTTCGAAGTCGAATTGTTTAGCTACGCGAATTTTATTTTAATTTCTCGATCTAGAGACCGTCGAAGTGAGGTCAGCCGGAATATCTGCGAGGGATTTTCGCTATTTACCACGAAGGCGCTAGGAGCCTTATGAAGAGTGACGAATTCCAGGGTTATTTACGCATCGATATACGCTAGTCAAAACGGCCAGTGACAAAATCTATTTTTCCAAGAAGAGGCTCTGTCTCGTCCATCTCTCGTCACACAAATACCAATGCTTTGCGCAACTCGCGATAAGCGCATTCGATATGACGATTAAAGATTTTTTTTACATTTCACCATTTACCGGCTTCTTCGATCAATGACGTTACTCGAGATCCGAACCACTCATGTTTCTGAGGTCCGCGCCACTGGTAGACATCCTCTGTACTGTACCTGTAATATTTAGTGTTAAACCACAACAAGCGCTTTCTAAATCAAGTATCCATAAATCATGGATCGATACATCATAGCTGAGAGCACAGATATCTATCTGGTCAACAGGTGGTGTCGTCGAAATACGCTCTTAAGGGCATGTGCGAAGCGAAATGTAGACCCAAGATGTTAATTGACACGAACCCTGAAATGAAATCTCAGAAAAAAAGCCTCGTGAATGTTGTCTTAATGAAAGCCAACGAAAATCGAAATAATATGGCATTTTATGATGGTACGTGTTCACAATTTTCATAGCCAACTTGCCAGCACGGTTTAAAAACTTTAATCAGTTTCGCCTCTACCAGGAAAGCTAAATAAATTCTAGGAGTAAAAAGGAGAAAGCTTGAAACAAAACATAACGAAAGGAAAACGGTTTTAAAAATTAAAATAAGCCAGTGTGAGCAAGAATAAATTGACCAGGAACTTGATCAATAATAAGTACTTTGGCTCCAAGAAAGAAATTGGAATTAGGATCCACTATATCCACACAAGATCAATATTACATAAAATGTATTAACTCGAGGCTTTTCAAATGTAAACATATTAAATAAATTTGCGTTATTAACAAACGTATTAACAAACGTATCCTCGAAACAAAATTGGGGTTCGAGCTCCCCATTTGCTTTTAGCAAGGCAAGCACAGGTGTGATCCCCTTCTCTCTTTCCGGGAGATATTGAAATAAGGGAAAATCTCTTCTTTATATCAAAATCCAGATAAAATAGATGTACATTCATAATTTATTTAAACGATATTCGTATTGCAATCAAATAAATATGGCATAATTTTCTTACAATATTCCCATGTACTTAAACATTAAATGTGTTTTAAAGGACAATTTTCTATGTCGCAATATACCAAAAATAGCAGCACTCATTGCCGAGACCTAACACGTTATTGCAAACATAAATTTAATTTAAAATATCGCAATTTTCCTGTTCCAAATATAAATCAGTAATTTCATGGAAACCTATGTTCACAATTTAAAAAACGATATATTTTTTGTTTAAATGTCCTATACAGGGCTGCAATTGATCAAAATATCACTATTTAAGATCCGATATGGGATCTTTCCTTTATTTAATCTTTACAAACCTAAATCTCGTAATGCTGAAATCAAATCAATAAATCAAATAATAATGATAATAATATTATGCGCATTTAAAAGGGAATAAGACATAAAAAGTATAATCCATTGTATAATAAGATGCAATTTTACTTCTCTACTACAGCCTATTAAATGATACCAATAAAAATAATAATCTGGCCCATTGATTACAAGAATCTAAATATGAATTGCAATAAAAGAAAAAAGATTAAATCAATAAAAAACAAAAAAAAAGTAGTGAACCATCATTCATCAAATGTTTATATTTATTGCTTTCTTACCTGATTTACCGACACCAGCTTGTCCGAGAATCATCACTTTAAGAGTTTTTTGTTTGGGATGAAGTCCTAACTTCGCCAACGTTAACTTAGGAGATGTAGCATTCATTTTATGTCATCTGCAACAAATGAGATAATTAAAGACTAAATATGTAAGTAGTTGGACCCATTCAAAAAATGAAATATAACTCTACTTAGCAAAAGTTGATGTAATAAGACCTTTATCATTTATAATAATTTTTCCGCATGCCATATTGCACCTCTCCAAATAGTACTGGAGAGTTGGAGAGGGAGGGCAGATAGGCTACGGATGGATTGACACAGGCGGTGATTAACAATCAGCAGGCGATCATCATGGTGCCCAATATGCTGAAAAACGCTAATGAGCGGAACAGTGTGTTGGGTCTACGTCTACCACCAGATGGTATGCCTACCAAAACTAACTATTACCATGCCTCTGACGTCCTCCTACCAGAGAGGAACGAATGGACAAAAGACTGAAACATCTGAGAATAAATATATGGCTCACTGACGGCTCCAAGACCAATGATGATACAGGAGTCGCTGCATGGAATAAAAATGGTAAGGTTGAGCTTAAGTGTTCCCTGGGCAAGTATGCAACCATTTTTCAGGCTGAAGTTAAAGCCATTGATATGACTATACAGTGGCTCATCGATAGAAACTGGACACTTTTTGTATTCCATGCATAAAATTTTATCCAAAAGCACATCTAAACTAGCGTAACAGAGCGCTTTCGGCCGGAGCCATCATCAGTGTTACCTGAAAGTGAGTAAAAAAACCACCCATTAGTGGAAAACAGTAAATGCTGTAGAATTTTGGGTTGAACAAAGAAAAATTGCAAATGGAGTAACCTGTGGCAAAAATAAATTGAAATTTTAATTTTAAATTTGAATTTTTGAAGTCTGAATTTATTAGGATATAAAAGATGTTAATTAAAACTGTAAATTAAAAATGATGAATTTTTTTTGTCTGTGTGATTTTTAAGCAAAATGAAAAGAAAATGGTGGAAGTTTTTTCACTCACTTGTCAGTTGGAACAAATGAACATAACCACGAAGAGGTACAAAACCACATCAAAACAACGGTCACATCAAAATTTAAATAACACTTTACATTTTTTGAAAGGTTCACATAATTAAACAATTAACAAAAGAACAGACCGACGCGACGTGGGGACCACGTTTTAATGGAACGAAAAACATGTCTCAGTTGACAAGTTTGACAAGTAAACCGATGACCGCAGACGCAGAAAGAAATGCGTCAAGAAATGGCGGTAGTTTTAAGTTTGAAAACCAAGTAATGTATGAGAGAGGAATAAAAGTGTCAAATATCTAATTTTACAAATTTTACTTAAATTATAGAAGAAATGCCACTGTGCCAGACCAGACTGAGACATACAAGATTTATTTGAAAGATTTTTTGATTTAAATTGGTTGACCAAGTGGGTGTAAAAAAGTTTGAGTGAAAAAATACTTAATTAAGTGGGTTGCTAGTGAAATACTAGAGAGAGGATATTAACCTTAGTTAATCCAACTCGAAGAATTGAATAATAAGGAAAGCTTAACTAATTAAGAGAAGAAATTACCCTGGGCTAGCTCAACTCGGAGAATTCAAAGAGGTAAAACCAGGAAGAGCTTAACTAATTAAAAGAAGAGGTTAGCCTGGGCTAGCTCTACTCCATGAATTGAAAAAAAGGAGAAAGAAAAGGAAAAAGCTTAACTAATTAAGAGAAGAGATAAGCCTGGGCTAACTCCGCTCGAAGAATTGAAAGAGGAAGAGCCAGAAAAACTTAACTAATTAGCCTAGGCTAGTCGGGCTAATTCTACTCAAGGAAATGAAAAAGAAAGAGCTTAACTAATTAGGAGAAGAGACTGGCCTGAGCTACCTCAACTGGGTAAAAAATAAATTAAATTCTCTTATTCTATAAGTATTAAAAAGTAGTGCGTAAAGTATTTTAATATTATTTTTGTTTTTTCATATATTTTTCCGTAGTAGAAAAAAATTTGTATGCTACTCATGCGTGAAGTACCCTTTTTTTATTCATAGGATTCCCTTCTCCCATTCATAAAAAAGGGTCACTTTACACACTTGTTGCATAAATAACTATTTTTTTATTTTTATTTTATTTTTATTTTTTTTTTTGAAAGAAGGAAAGTACTTAATTAAGTAAAACAGTTAAGAGTGTGTAGACAGAGGGATTTCAATCAAGAAGTCGCCTGTGTAACAGTATGTAAGATCTGTTAAGATGGACTTGAGTATTAAGGCAATGGTTGTTTGTAATCAGTTCGCTGTTGATCTCGATGTCTTCCAGAAAATCCAACCTATTGTAGTTTTTAGATAAGATGTTATGAAGAATTTTAGCTTCAGAGTTAGGGCTGAAACTGTGGTTTTGATCACGCAAATGTTCACCAAAAGCAGAGTTCCTATTCCTAATTAAATGTTCACGAATGCGAACTCTAAGGGGTCTACATGATCTACCTATGTATGTACTATCGCAAGACAGTTTATAAATTCGGCTTTTTGAGAGAGTTTCAATTTTATCCTTTGTATTATTTAAAAAAGTTTGTAATTTATTTTTATTTTTGAAAGAAATTAGGGAATTACTGACATAATTGCGAATGGTTTTAGATATTTGATTGCTAGTCTGAGTATTAAGAAAAGGGATGGAAAAGTATTTTTTCTACTACCGTGCGTAAAATGCTCACTTTACGCACTCTCTAAGATTCGTAAAATAGGCCTTTTTAATGTACAGTGCGTAAAGTAAGTTATTTTACGCACTAGTGCGTAAAGTAAAGCTGACATATTTTTTGACGTTTACTTTTTTTTTTGACGTTTAGGACAGAGGGTGCATAAAATAATATATTTTACGCACTAGTGCGTAAAATAATTTATTTTACGCACTAGTGCGTAAAGTAATATAATATTATTTTAATTTTTTCATATATTTTTCGATAGTAGAAAAAATTTTGTATGCTACTCATGTGTAAAGTACCCTTTTTTATTCATGGGATTGTCGCATTCGCCTACGGCTCATGCGACAATATTCCCATTCATAAAAAAAGATTCACTTTACACACTTGTTGCATAAATAACTATTTTAGAGGAATCGTCTAAAAGACTGTTAGAGAGTTCCCTTCTAAGTTTTTTAATTTTTGTTTTATTAATTAACTTATCAATAAGACTGGGATCGAATTGATTGTTAAAGGCGATCTGTTTGATTATATTGACTTCTTTATTATATTCAATTGTAGACAGTGGTACATTAAGTAGCCTATTCGCGTAGCAATGAAAGGCTGCCATTTGAAGTCCCTCTGTCTACACACGCTTAACTGTTTTACTTAATTAAGTACTTTCTTTATCTCAATGAAAATAAAAAAAAGCTTTTTAATACTTATAGAATAAGAGAATTTAATTTATTTTTTACCCAGTTGAGGTAGCTTCTCCGAATTAGTTAAGCTCTTTCTTTTCTTTCTTTTTCATTTTCTTGAGTAGATTTAGCCCAGGCTAAATTCTTCTCTTAATTAGTTAAGCTCTTCCTTTCTTTTCTTCTTTTTTCATTTCCGTGAGTAGAATTAGCCCAGGCTAATCTCTTATCTTAATTATTTAAGTTTTTCTGGTTCTTCCTCTTTCAATTCTTCGAGCGGAGTTAGCCCAGGCTTATATATTCTCTTAATTAGTTAAGCTTTTCCCTTTTCTTTCTCCTTTTTTTCAATTCATGGAGTAGAGCTAGCCCAGGCTTACCTCTTCTCTTAATTAGTTAAGCTCTTTCTGGTTTTACCTCTTTGAATTCTCCGAGTTGAGCTAGTCCTGGCTAATTTATTCTCTTAATTAGTTAAGCTTTCCTTTTTCAATTCTTCGAGTTGGGTTAACTAAGGTCAATATTATCTCTATAGCATTTCACTAGCAACCCACTTAATTAAGTATTTTTTCACTCAAACTTTTTTACACCCACTTGGTCAACCAATTTAAATCACACAGCTAAAGAAGCCCTCTCCAGAGGGACACAACAGCAATTTGTAGGCAAATGGAGAGAGTTGCCGGGCCTAACTCACTCCAACCTGGCAGTGAATCTGCCATCAGGAGTGAGAACTAAACAACTTCTTCACCTTGGCCGACAGCAGGTACAGGCTGTAGTCGGCATGTGCACTGGCCATTTTTAGCTAAGAAGCCACATGAACAAGATAGGGGTTTCCGAAGAACCGGAATGCCGCTTGTGCTTGGAGGACGAAGAAACAATGGAACATGTTATTTGCCACTGTCCAGCAATAGAAAGTACCAGACAAACAGTGTTTGGAAATTCTCAAAACTATCCACTTCAGAAAGCTATTCGATTTCATGAAACGGATCGATCCTCTATCCTAGTGGAAACCACAGATGCGAGCCACAATAGACCAAGGGTCGAAGAAGTTATTTGGGCCCACTCACGTGTACAAATACAATTGCCGATTTTTTTTAGATCATCGAATGTCCAGTATAAGTTAAACAAACATGTTCACTTCCGTAAATTATGTATACATCTATTAATTATCAAAGTTAGTAAAGGGTGTATCAAAATGCGTAGTTATAACAGAAACGGAATAGAAGTCGAACTAGACGAACACCTCAACTCACAGAATAGGTGTGCACTTTAATTCAACTTTTAATTGTAATTTACCGTGAGGAGTAGATAAAGTACGGGCATTCGCAAACCTCCATCCACCAGGAGGAAAATGTAGAGTTTAACCACATGAAAATTATATATATCCCAAGATCACTCGAATGACATATAGCTCGATCACAAGAAAATGTTTTATAAAATTCGCCCACTTGAGCTATGTCTTTTTAAAAGTTTGTTCTTTTATTTATTTGTAATCAACAGGAGTTTAGGTTTGCCTCTTAGCATATGCACCCCGCTATTTAAAAAAATTATTATACTTTCTGCAAACTTTATCAGCGATTTAGATCTACAGTTAAATATCGAATAGTACCAAATAACTAAATACCGGATAATTAAGCAGCAGATACAAGGTAGTATTTATGGGATAATTAAGCACCAACTAGTATCGCATAACTAAAGAACACCAGATAACAATTGCCAGATGGTGAATACCGGATAGTTATACATTGGATAGTACCGGTTAGCAAAAAATACCATTAATGCATTAGTTGGCGTGCGGGTTATGTAGCTCAGATTAGAATCCAGCAGTTAGTTGGTCAAAAACTTAATAAAATCACACTGTACCCGTTCACTAGAGTACGCATGTCTCTTCGGTTGAGGTATACGGTTTTATAATAAACTTTTTTAGGAGTTGTGTTGTTTTATTAGCTTTGACTTAATTAAGGTAAGTATTTGAGCGTCTTATCGGTAGACTTGTTTAGCTTAATTTAACTCAGAGTTTACACTGCATTTTAACTATTTGACAGATTCTACTTTGAAATTATTTGAAATACTTTAGATTCGGTAACCCCAAGCTCACATACATGCGCACTGTGTAACTCATTTTTCGCTAGGGAATTAGATTGCCGGTTAGAACCCCCTGATTACCATGTACTTGTGCACAGTGGTAAAATCAGGAGGAGCGGGAGGGTGAGAGTCACAGTCTGTCGGGCTGATGGTCCAAACGGATAGTAAAATCTGCTCTCGTTTGCATTTTTTATAATTTGCCTTGAATGTTTTCATAATATTTTCCAAGTTCAAGTTCAAACTTAGGACAGGGTGGTAATAATTAGCGGTTTAAATGTTTTAGTAGTTCACAATACTGAATATTGAACATACAAAGTAAGTGTTGGGATCTCAAAAACGCTAAGAGATACAAAGTCGGTTTAGTGGCCAAGCTCACAAATACACACGCAATACTTTCGCAGATATCCAACAAATGCTTTCTTATAGAACTTTTTGAGGTAGAGAATAATGCAATTTGTGAACGCGCTAATATTGAGTTCTATATTGCCCAACTCTGCCTTGTATGTCTTTAACTATCCTGTATGTACTATTCTGTACTATCTGGATATAACTATCCTGGTGTTTAAATCACCGAGTGTTTCCATGCGGTGTTTAACTATGGCGATAGCTGGCAAGTGGCAGTATTGCTGATGAAGTTGAAGTATAACATACCCGGGTTCGTTCAACATAGTTGAATGAGATAAGTTGAGTTTTGTATTTATTTTGGCAATGACCGTCAAAATAGATTAAAAAGAAAACCAATACCTACGTTGTGTTATTATTATATCTTGCACAATTTTACATACTCAGAATGCGTTCGACTATAACAGAACTAGGGAAATTTGAGGGATAGGTGCGTCATGTAAATTAAACCACAGATTCCTAATACACCTAATTTATTAGAGAAAACGTGCCAAATTATTAAAGAAAAACGTGCCGGACTCAGCCTGGAATTCACGAGGGGAAAGAGTACGCCAGAGAAACCCTCGATCTAAATTCCTAAACCGAATTATGCTGTACAACCTTTACTATTATAATAATTAATTAAATTACTGTCTGCCGCGCCACAATTCGTAGTTCCACACTCGTAATAGTACATTTAATACTGAAGAGATAGCTCTCCGGCCGCTACACTACCGAAGAGTGGTGTTAGTTAGCCAGACGCCGCTGGCAGGTACTGAGTTCCTAGATTACGGAAGCTACTCAGCTATTTAGTTGCAAATTGCAAGCTCTTACTTGCAATCACAGTCATACTAAAACTAAAATTCCAGCAAGAAAAGACAGCAAACAATACATTTTTGTTTTCATTTAAAGTAGTGCTATTCACAGCATAAAACGATTTCATTAAATATGTACACATGTTATGCCATCAAATATGAACTATCCATGAGAATAAGAGAAATACTAGTGCAAATTATGTTAATAATAATATTATAAATCAGTTTACTGACTTGTAATGACATGTTACAACACAGAAGCAAAACAATTCACCAAAATAAACCGTACACTGCGCCGG
>JAEQML010063836.1:0-22695 GCA_016904865.1 Pissodes strobi
ATATATCCCTTAAGTTTAATATTTAAAACATTTTTGAGATTATGATGCATTCGTAATAAAAAAGAGCGTATGATATACGTGTATAAGAGGCCTTTAAATCCCTTGCGACTTACAAAACACACCGCTGCGCGTCGTGTTTTGAAATATGTCGCGCGTGCTTTAAAGGCCCTCTTATACACTTATATCTTAATATACTATTACCTACGTTATTAGCATGTTTTTAAGAAGTATTCTTACTATGTAAATTAAAATTAGAGCTAATATTTTTTGAATCCGTCAATGTTTTCCACTTGTAAAATACCTGTTAGCCTATTGTAAATAATAACTTTTATTATTGATGTCAAAAACCAAGACGATATTCTTTGAGATACACTTTACACGTTTGATAAATTCTGTTTTATTGTATTTTGGTGCGTTATCAGTGGCGTAACAACATGACTTGGGGCTACAGGGTAAGGACAATGAATAGCTATGTTGGGGTTTGAAACTTTCGGCGAAATGTACTAAATCAGATTTATATCCACAATACCGAAACAGAATTCTTGCACTGGACGCACGTTTCGCTAACCATGTTACCATCATCAGGAGATGGTTAAAGCTATTTCAATCAGCTCCTGATGATGCTAACATGGTTAGCGGAATGCGCGTCGAGTGCAAGAATTCTGTTTTGAGACTATCAATGGCCTCCCCATTAAAAAATGTGTACACGAAAATTTGCGATCTTAAGTAGTCTTTAATTAGTTTTAATTTACTTAATGACCTCTCAAGACTTGCCACTGTCTCAGGTAATGTCAAAAACAATAAAAATGCCGTAAATATTTCAATAAAATCATTTTCAAGGATTCCGTATTGCTTAATAATTAACGATTAATTATTTAAATCGTTTTTTTACAAGACTCAAAAGATGTTGATACTCAATCATTATAGAAGATTCAATTATTTCTGATTATTAATCATAAAAGCGTTTACACTTTTCTAACAGATTTTCTTCAGTAGAATTTGTAATGATTCTGGGATTCAGAAAATCAAAATAATGGCATACCGTTTTTATACGTGTGAATCGTTTCTCAAATTGACCTGCATCCTGATAAATAATATACAAAGGAACATTTACTCGAAACGATTATTCAACATTATTAAACATATGATCTCTAGCTATTTCTTCATAATGATTTTTAATTATGGATTGACGCTTTACTTTAAAAAGCTGATAAATTTTCCTTTTTTACCAAGTTCATCACCTCAGTTTTACTTTCATTAAATAAGCCCGTTAATTGTTTAATATTATTTCTTACTCGACCTAAAGTTTTTGAAGATTCATTAAGATCAATAGATTTATTTTGAAAAACCTTAAGTGCATAATTGATTTGAGTTAAGATTTAAAGCATGAAGATGGTTCTAAAAACAAATCCAAAGTGGACATTTGATTTTTAATAGCTAAAGCTTAAATTGTTTCATTGGTATTAGACCAGTAAATCAATATGGATTAATAATCTAATAATATCAAAGAACCGTTATTTAATTGCTGAAATTTATGAAATTCTTCCATACTATCGGGTTGGATATAGATTTTTTTAAAGGTAACTTCTGATTCAGATGTAAATGATGATAGTAAATCCCATCGTTTAATGCTTAATCCAGAACACGAATAAATTTTTTGAATTTTGTAAAATTAATTTTGTAATTCAATGCATCCGCTTGGTAATTTATGACCAAGTTTAGATTATGAGTAGCTCAGTGAACGATTCAGCATTGGGTTGAATAACTTTGATTTTTGTTTTCATCCCATTTATACGCCTCGCTCATCTTATCTTGACTATAACATTTGTTAATTGGTATATCAAGGGAGCCTAATATCGCCAACAACTCCTTAGCCATGTCTTCAGCTGACTGGTCTTTTAAGTAATAAAAGCCTAAAAAATATTCTTTTATTTCAAAATTAATCGGAATTAGTTGTTCATTACGTATAACATTGGCAGTTCTTATTACAATACTGAGCTGATCTTGTTTACTCTTGTGTCGTATCTAATAAAATTTAAAAAATTGAGAATTTATATTTGTTGTCAAATCAAATAGCAATTTCTGAGAGGGACATTCTATTAATTCGTTTTGATTTTTTACACATAAATATCTAATTGTTTCTGAGTAAAATAAATAAATTTATTTTTTTTGTAATAATATAGGGGGTCCTATTTTTTAATTACTGGGAATACTGACTGGGCATCTTACATTCGTGGAACTCCAGGGCCTTGCCCTTATTTGTCCTATTATAGTTATTAGATACGCCACTGTGTGTTATGTTATATGTACAAAAACGGACTACACCGTTCTTGTCATATGTATAACTTACCGGTACTGCTACTATCTCGTAATTACTCTGGTTTCATACCTACTATTTACAAACCTAAGTCACTGAAGGTTAGACCATTTTTACTCTATATAATGGTTAGACTTTTCAGCAAGACTCAGCAAGAGCAACGGGATTGTGATCAATGCATAACCAGTTTGACTCTCAACGATTGACAAACACATTTTCAATCTTTACCCATTTAAACCCAAATATCCGGTCCTGTCTCCAAAAGTGACGTTACATCACGTGGTTTTGTTTGTGTGTATGTGATCCACAGCACACTGACATTTTGCCGATTTCTGACCCAAAACCTGATCTGAATTACAGATTATGATCTAATCTTAAGTCATGTTCTTATATTATTACGGAATCAGTGCTCTCATTTTATAGATCACAAGACGGCTAGCTATAATTATGTTCTGTGTTACAGGAAATACATTCTCGCTTCTGTTTATATCTCACTCACAACTAGTCCCGGTATTGCAATATATTATCTGTCCTACTCTCTCTAACGAAATAAAGGAAAAGCTAGATACATGATCAGCATTACTAGACTAGAGTGAACAAAGCTTTAAAGCACGTACCTGTTTTATTTTTGGCGATCGATTCTGGGGGCCAACCCACATGGAGAGCATTGATTGGCTAACGTGACGGGTGTGTCTGACCTTCCGTTGACGTCACTAATCCGTTATGTATGTAGAAGATTACCAGAAAAAAATACGCGCGTTGTTGCCGTACTTAATTGGAATTAGCAACAAATTGTTTATTATTGTACTCCTATATAAAATTAGAGTTTCAAGATTTGTCCTTAAATATCACGAAGTATACATAGGACTAGAATTAAGCTGGATTTATAGATTAACATAACATAAGCATAGCATAGACGTAGCATTGCATAAGCACATTACAAGAAATGGTCCGTTTATAAATAGGCTTTATGTTATGTTGCGCCTGAGCCGTAAATCGCAAATACTAACCTTACAAATTTCATAATTTTGTTTAAAATTTTTTAAAGAAGTATATTATAGAGTCTTATGTATATTAATTTACAAATCCTTACTATTCTCAAAAAGAACAAGCATTCAAAAAGCCAAAATACCAAACTTTATTGAACATCGCATATGTCATTCTCTCAAAAGGCAAATACAATTAAAATTCTGTGTTTTCATTGGTCGAACATAAGCACATAGCATAAAAAGTTGAATATTGGTCAACTTCTTATGTCAAGCTTATGTTGTGTTTTATGTTATGTCGATCTATAAATTGACTAATTTAAATATGAATGTTTAACTTCTTATGTTTATGCTATGCTTATGTTATGTCAATCTATAAATCCAGCTTCAGGGTTGCCAACTCCAAGATTTCTTAAATCGGGATGTTGCTTTTATAAATCGGGACATTCCTAATAAAATCGGGACTTAAAGTAAAGAGTTGAAAGTTTACTGTGCACAACATCATTTATGAATCCCGGGAGGATTAGAATATAGTCAAGAATAAATTTTATTCGAATTTAAAAGAAAAATATTTTTGGGCGCAATAGGACATAGTAAAGAAATTAAATAACCGAATTTAGAATAGAATATCCTACCTAATATGTACTTACACATGTAACATGAAAACATAACATCATTGTGAAACAACTAAAAGGCTACTTCTTGTAAAGTCTAATTCTGTGTAGATAACCTATTACAACTGAAATGTATTCCTATGTAATGTAAAAAATAACAGTTTGTTTCGTAATAACAAAGAACTAACAACTAAAAAATATATTCTATTGCGTTATTTTATAGGAGTAGTTTTTTGGCTTTTTGCCGAAGTCAACTTTGATTCATTGCTAAGCGCGTGCTTGTAAAATTCTCTACAAGTCTGTGTAAAATTAACATTTATTTGTAACTCACTTTTAATATATCTCAAGTTTCCTTTTATATAAGGAGTGAATATAAAACGGGTGTATCTTGTATCCGTTTGTCGTTTTTGCGGGTAAATTTAATTCTCGATTGAAAATCGGGACATTTGGCGTCCCGCCATAGGTCTTGGCGGGACGTAATAAAATGGCCTCAAAAAAATCGGGACGGTTGGCAACCCTAACTAGGATATTTGTGTCCGCAGGCTGAATTGGTTAAGCTACTCAAACCAGATTTATCAGTACTAAGTTAATTTTATCTTTTCATTAAACCACTTATCGGCTAAACGTAACTGCTAACTGCTAGTTAAAGGATATTTTAACTAACTGGGAGTATAAAGATGCAGTGACAATCAGTGGCGTAGCTACCGGGTGGGCCAGGGGGGGCAAGGCCCCACGGCGCCAAGAGAAATTAGGCGCCGCTCCGAATTTATAAATATGCTAATGCTAATAATGCTCATGAGCTTAACTGAGTTTTTAAATTAATTAAATTATAATACAATCAAAGATCAAAGACCAAAATATGTATTAAACGTTTTTCCCAACCAATACATTTTGTGTCAGGTATTTATTATTTATTCTATGTGGAATAAAAAGATATATCCCGGCGGCATATTTACACATCCTCACATACAATGGCACCAGGGTGCTGAAGTCGGTTAGGTTTTGTAAGCATTTGTAGCGCTACAAAAACTTACTGATTTGGGCACCTGGCACACGCTGTTATATAATATTTCACTTTTCGCATGGCCCTCCGCTCGCTTCGCTCCCTACGGGGGCTCCAGAAAAGGAAACTAACCAGGTGCTAACCCATACTATCCCAAGACATACCCAAAATCAAGAAAAAAACTGTTTAGAAACCTAACCTAAAAAAATAAAAAAAAGCAACGGGGTTTGAACCCGGGCCGCCGATAATCAAAGTTCACAGATTTGGGCACCTGGAATACGCTGTTATATAATATTTCACTTTTAGCATGGCCCTTCGCTCGCTTCGCTCACTACGGGGGCTCAAGAAAAGGGAACTAACCAAGTGTTAACCAAGACAAAATCAAGAAAAAACTGTTTAGAAACTTAACCTAAAAAAAATAAAAAAAAGCAACGAGGTTTGAACCCAGGCCGCCGATAGCCGCCGAATTGAGACCTAATCATCTAGACCTCTCGACAACGAGGCTCTTGCCGCAAATTGATTGCATCGGGAAGACATGGCGCGATTAGGTGCCCAAATCAGTGAGCTTTTGTAGCGCTACAGACGCTTACAAAACTTAACCGATTTCAGCACCCTGGTGCCGTCGTATATTAAGATGTGTAAATATGCATCCCGGCGAGGCGGCATTTGGTACATGCAAATTTGTAAAAACGCTGCGTAAGGCGGCATGCGACTTCAAAGACAAAAATTCCGAAAATTTCAGTCGTTAAAAGTATGGTTTTTTGAGTTTCGTATTTAGGAGGTACCATTAGCCAGACAAGTCTAAATAGCCTAGCAATACTAAGCATAGAAAATGAATTTGTCCAAAAATTAATTTTGACCAAATAATCGATCAATTTACGTCGATTTAAAACCGAAGAAAGACTTCAATGTTTAATTAATTAATTAAGGTTACAGATGTTTAGTTTAGGTTTATATTTAAATATGTATGTACCTGTTGATTGGTTGCCGTTTATATTCATATTCCTGTAAATAAAAAAAAGCGTGTGCACTATGTGCGCATATCAGAAGTGAAACTTCTTAAACTTAAACGCCCTAGCCTGGGATTTGGTTAAAAAGTAGTTTTTTTTTAAATATATCACTCAATCATCAGGGTCCTCTCCTCTGATAGTACCAGGTTCAGTAGGTTCCGGTTGGTTGTCAAGAATTAACAAAAAGGGAAGGCCTAAATGAAAAAAAAACTATTCTCCATAAAAGTTTGCTTATGTCTTGACAAGGTAATAGAGCAAACCCCATATTTTTATCTTGTAAACTAACAAAGATATCACAATAATTATACGCCCTAGCCTTATACATATATCTTAACGGAATTGGTTAAAAAGTTGTTTTTTTAAATATATTACACAATTAACAAAAAGGGAAGGCCTAAATGAAAAAAACTATTCTTCATAAAAGTTTCGCTTATGTCTTGACAGGGTAATAGTGCAAACCCCATATTTGTATCTTGTAAACTAACACAGATATCACAATAATTAAACGCCCTAGCCTTATACATATCTTAACGGATTTGGTTAAAAAGAAATTTTTTTAAATATAGGTATCACTCAATTAACAAAAAGGGAAGGCCTAAATGAAAAAAAAACTATTCTTCATAAAAGTTTCGCTTATGTCTTGACAAGGTAATAGAGCAAATCCCGTATTTTTATCTTGTAAACTAACAAAGATATCACAATAAACGTCCGTGACCGTTTTCCGTTCCCTGTCAGCTCGTCCGCCGTGTGTCGGGATCGCGACCTTCAAATTTTACTCCCGGCGCGCGTTAAGAAGTTTCACTTCAAAAATATACGTTTAATATTACGATGTATTATTTTTGGATATACACAAAATATAGGTTTTTTAGGCGCCAGCGGATAGGCTTGCCCCCCGGCGCCCACATTTCTAGCTACGCCACTGGTGACAATCTAAAGCGATAATATTTTGGATAATATAAGGAAGGTACGTTTGGAGGATTTCTGCACTGGTTTGAAAACTAGTACTTTCAATACTGTTATGTAATAACAAAGACAATACTAATTGTCTTTGGTAATAGACATAATATTTCCTTCTCTTTACATAGGACTTAAAATAGAAAGATATACACTCTGCACGCTGCTATTTTCTTTTTATTTTTAAATGTTATACATTTTAACATAATTTATAAAATATTACAGACCAATAATTACTGGGCATATTTGAAGGTACTTGAACTTCTATTGTTAGTCTTACATTAAGTGATGCCATTATATACTTACCTTAAGGAATGTTTTTTACCTCTTATTCAGTCTGCTGCAAAAGCCCTGTCAATTAATATAAATTAATGCTGACACAAGTCCTACGGTATACGAGGACTGTGGCACCATTAATTAATTAATTATTAAATGACAAGATCTTTTAAAACTTCATACATAATTTCCAAAGTCTAAATAATCTTAAACAATTTGTTGCTGGGATTTTTTATCTAATAATAATCTTAATACCTATTTCTGTCCATATCGAAAGACGAAAATAAAACCTACAACATAATGTATCACAAATGCTAAACCAAGGATATTTAAAAACAGTTTCAAATTTTGAAAGGGTCATCAGCTGTCCAACGAAATTTTTGGATAAGTTGGAATGCAATCCCACGACTTTTTTCGCATCTACCTGTGTTTTCCCTTGAAAATTTAAGCAATGTTGTGGCAACGTCGGCTGTCTACTCAATGCATTAAAACATTCTAATTTGCTAACATAGTAAAATCTGTGGCAAAACAATGACTGAAAGGAATGTGGTTGAAATGTTGCGTAACATTACCGAAAAAATAAAGCAAATGATAGGCACTATACTGTTATTCTTTCTAACAATTTTGAAAATATATTTTTAAGAAGTATAACCAGGGCCGGATTTACCACTAGGCACACTAGGCAATTGCATAGGGGTGCCAAACCCCAAAGCCGGCGTTGGCCAGCGTTTTGGCATTTCAATTAATTGATACCTGAGAAAAGGGAAAAAACAAAAAAAAAAGAATTACCTGAGTTTAATTTTAATTATTTTTTTTTTCAATAATAATTAAATAAATATTTCTTATTTTATTTGTATAAAGTATAATCTGATTGCACTTATTTACTAAAAACAAAGATAATAGGCCAAAGTCAAGACGTCAAAATAGCGCATAAAATGTTCACATATTCGCGTACAGATTTGCCTTACGCCTCATATAGCAGTCCTTATTAGTTAACAAATCTTGTGAAGCGATATCAGCTATATTCAAAATGGCTCTGAAAAACCGGTAACAAAAGCTGAGGCCACCGGGCTACATAAGGATTTTAATTCATTAGAAATGGAAATTTTAACTGCACCTTGGTCCGACGTGTTGGAAAAATGTAGTCAAGCCAGTAGGTCACTCCAAACTGTCGATACAGATTTATCTACCGCTATAAAAGTATATAAGTCATTAACAGGGTATTTTGGACCTATTAGAGATAACTATAATTTTTATGAAGAGCGGGGAAAGAAGAAAGTTACAAAAAAGGCCAAGAAAGAAAAAACAAGAACAACACAATTTGAAGAAGACGGTGGCGTAGATGTCACGTTTCATGGAAAAAGTGATCTTAGGATTAACATTTATAATAATATTCTGGACTTCTTGAAAATTTTGTGTTTTAAAGTAATATAGAACTATGGATGATGCGAAGATCCGCGCTAATTCAAAATGATTGCCAAATTTATATTCCGATGATTTAGATGAATGATTCATTGAGGAGATCCTCCAATTTAAATATTTTATTAAATAATTTGACGATATCGGCAATAACAAGCACTATCTTAAATTTATTAAATACAAAAACTTGGTAACTATGTTTCCAAATATCGAGATAGTGTCAACAATATCAATTAAAAATACATCAGGAGTAAGATCATTATCGACACTAAATCGAACGAAAACGTACTTACGGAACTCGGTTGGTCAAGAAATTCTAACCAACTTGGCGGTTCTTTCTATTAAACAATGACATTATTAATAAAGTTGATTTTCATGTAATAATATGGGAGTTTGCCAATAAAAAAGTGTCGAAAAAGAATATAAAATTATTCTTGTCAAAATTTATATTTTTTTTAGTGAACTGTTACCCATTTGATTTTTTGTTTGTTTTTTATTTGTATTAAGTGTGTTATTATTAGTGTATTTATAATGCAGTACTCAGTACACTTATTTTTATGTTACGTTGGCAAGCAATGTTTTTAATAAAAATTATGTGCAATTTTTTTTGCCTTATCCTTAACCTTATTTCCTTCTTATACCGATACGAAAATTGTTGGGAGGCGCTTGGAAGAAAATGCCTAGGGGCGCTTTTATTGTAAATCCGGCACTGAGTATAACCGATAACCGCATCATTATATTTTCATAGAACTATTTACGAACATTTATTCAACAAAAAAATATTTCAGTGGAAATATTTTAAAGACCTTATTCAATGAAGAAAAAAATAAATATGTAACACCTAGTATTAAATAGTTTTCTGTTCTTATGTATAAAAGGTGGCAGCTGGCATTAAGGAAAGCAAAAAAAAATAGTTAGGGAGTTAATTGTACGAAAGCGTAGAGCTGCCATGCCAACATTGAATAATATTTTCAGGAAAATTGACAGTTTTTCTGTCAATTGACACTTTTTCTGTCAATTTACACTTTTTCTGTCTATTTGCACTTTTTCTGTCAATTTACTCTTTTTCTGTAATGGACAGTTTTTCTGTCAATTTACACTTTTTCTGTCAATTTACAGTTTTACTGTCAATTCACACTTTTTCTGTCAATTTACGCTTTTTCTTCTGAATTTTACCATTCGCGTCTAAGCACACCAATTTTGAGGCTTCACGCATGCGTACGTGCTAATTCATATAGGTATTTTTTCAAAATTGTTTTATTCATGATTTTGGGTATGCCTTGGGCTAGACTTGTTGGGTTGCGCCCCCGGAGCGATCGAAGCGGACGGAAGGCCATGGTTTATGTGGTATATTAGAACGATCACTGCGCTGCTACCAAACGCGCAGGTCCGAAAAGTGAAAATTGCCTGGACGTTTGACAGCAGTGCAGTGTTATCGTTCTAAAATATCAATTCACGCATGGCCCTCCGTTCGCTTCGCTCGCTCTGGGGGCGCAACCCAACAAGACTAACACAAACTTTACTAGCCCAAGGCATGCCCAAAATCAAGAATAAAACAACTTTGAAAAATATATAAATTAGCACGTAGACGCACTGACAGAAAAAGCATAAATTGACAGAAAAAGTGTAAATTGACAGAAAAAATGTAAATTGACAGAAAAAGTGTGAATTGATAGAAAAAGTGTCAATTGACGGAAAAAGTGTGAATTGACAGAAAAAGTGTCAATTGACAGAAAAAGTGTAAATTGATAAATTGACAGAAAAAGTGTAAATTTTCCTGAATATATTTTTCAATGTTGGCATGGCAGCTCTACGCTTTCGAATAATTGCAATATCTTTGACATTAATTTGAGTAAGTTGAGAAACACTTATACATAGAGACTCATATTTTTAGGTAGCTAAGATGATATTCTTCAGCTCAACCAAAGAAAATTTGTGTTTTATAATATTCTTTGGCTCAACCATATTTAGCTGCGAACAAAAAATAACAGAATACTCAGTAATCTCACATTTAAAAAAAATATAATATATGGGATAAACATAGGTTCACCAGATAAAATGATTAGTGGAATCAGATAATAAAATTATATAACAAATTAATTCTAACAGTTCTTTGTTTTACTTTTACTTTTATTAGGTTTAATTGTTTTTTGTCTGATTAGTCTTACTACCTGAAATGCAGGGCCGTAGCTAGGAGTTCTGCATGGGGGGGTTTAGGTTAGGTAGGAAGAAAACTTGTAACGAATTAAGTTAAAAAGTCCCGCAGGGCCGCCGCGCCGGAGGCATACATTGTTTGGAACAACAATGGGAGGAGTTCAAACCCCCTAAACCACCCCTTATCTACGGCTCTGCTGTAATGTGACTTTCAATTTTGGTTTTCGGTGGCTAATTTGCAAGAAGATACAGTAAGATACGCACCAAACTATGAAATTTAGTAAGGAGAGAAAATTTGGCTTTTCTAATATATAGACCTGCAATTACTAGAAGTATAAGTGTAGACGTGAGGATTTCTTTGAAAATAAAAAATTTGGTGTGTGCTTAAGACCGCATGACAGAAGTGAAAACTTCAATAAGCGGGGTCATCGTTTGTCAGAATTTCGATCCCAGTCTTCGTTGCAGAGATACAGGCGAAAAACGGTTTCCCCCCCCAAATTTCCCCCAGTCACCCCCGTATGGCCTAAGGTGGCCCCCCATAGGGTGCACCTGCCATAAAAATTTCGACCCCATACCTCTTCCCGTTCTCCCGAAATTATTTATTTCAATTTTTTCCTTCTCCCCCCTCTCCTGACCAAACGGGGGGAGTTACGGGGTCCCGTTTTCGTCCAGGATCTTCTTTTTACCCGGCTACATCCCCTGAAAATATCAGCCCTCTACCAGTAGAAGGAGCGTTACGTTACATATCGGAGCATGACGTGTGATGCGTGACGGCTCGGTCTCATTCAACCCCCGCAAAAAAAAATGACGCAAAACGCACCTAAAGAAGTTTTCACTTCAAAAAACAGAACATGAAATTCTAAAAGTGAAAACTTATTTAGGCGTGTTCAGCAGTTCAGCACACTTGTTCCTGGGTTGAAACTGTCCTGTCTTGTAATGCATATTCGGGTATTTTTTACGTTAATCATTTTTCCTCGAAAACGGCTTCGTGTGAAATTTTGAGATTTGGTACTTAGACAACACATTGGTGCAACCGACGGTCCATCGTTTCTGGCGATTCGATTTTCCGTTTCCGAATTATTACATCACAAGTGCGATTTTTCAAAATTTTGGTTTGATGCAGGATAACTTTTGAATTTTTTTTTTTATGAAATTGTTTTTTTTTTTTGACGCGACAGTGTTCCTAACCCTGTTGAAATTGTTGAGAATCGGAAAATAGTGATTATTTTTGGACGAGTATATTTTTGAGAAAGGGGTCACTATGAACCGTTCCAGGGTCGAAAAAGTAGGGAGGACGGGAAAAAAAACGAGAAAATATTTCGATATATAACATTGGAAATGTTTCTGTTTTCCTATTATGGGGTATCAAATCACGAAAAAGTGCATGCTACATTTGCCACACACATAACGTCAGACGCGTGAGAGATCGTGTTATGTGGGCGGAATCGGTTCAAATAATAAATTAAAATTAACTGAAACTAACCGAAAGTTGATTGAACGAGTAACCCAAAGCACCAAAAAGGGTTAAAATGTATCGGAACAGATTAAATAAAAAAATAAAACTAAGTAAAACTAACTCAAAGTACCCGAACTTTGGCGACTAACCAAAAACGTCAATATTGGTTATAACGTATCGGATCCGGTTCAAATTACTAAAATAAATTGGAACAAAGTGAAACTAACCGAAAGTTAATTGTACGACTAACCAAAATCACAAAAACGGCTATAACGTATCGAAACAGATTAAAGATATTAAAGTAAGTTAAACTAACCACTAAGTGGCGAATAATCAAAAGTGACCAAAACATTAAATTTTGATTAAAACGTATCGGAGCCGGTCCAAATGACTAAAATAAACTAAAACTTACTAAAATTATCCGAAAGTTGTTTAGACCGTTTTGGACGACTACCCAAAACTAACCAAAAGCACCACAAAGGGGTAATAATAAGATACCTAATAAAAATAATAATAATAATAATAATAATAATAATAATAATAATAATAATAATAATGCTTTATTGTCAAAAAATTTCACAATTTGTAGATAAAGCTGGAGCTAGAGTAGATACAAAATATACAACTAGAGTACAAAACAACAGACAAAGCGTATCGGAACAGTTTAATTAATTAAAGTAAGTAAAAACGAACCCAAATTAATCGAATTTTGGCGACTAACTAATTAATCAAAAATATTAAAATTGGTTATAAAGTACCGGAACCGTTTTAAAAGACTGAAATAAATTAAAACTAACTGGAATTAACCAAAAATTGATTGAACGACTAATCAAAACTAACCAAAAGTAACAAAAAAACACCAAAAAGGTCTAAAATGTATCGGAACAGATTAAAAATATTAACAACAGTCAAAACTAACCCAAATTAACCGCATTTTGGCGCCTAACCAAAACTAACCGAAAACATTAAAGTTGTATATAAAGCATCGGAACCGGTTCAAATGACTAAAATAAAATGAAACTAATTGAACAACTAACCAAAAGTAACCAAAAGCACCAAAAATGGCTAAAACGTATCGGAATAGATTATAAATATTAAAATAAATTCAAATTAACCCAAATTAACCGAATTTTGGCGACTAACCAAAATTAACCAAAAACATTAAAATTGGTTATAACGTATCGGAACCGGTTCAAAAGACTAAAATAAATTAAAACCAACTAAAAGTAATCAAAGGTTAATTGAATAGCTAACCAAAAGTAATCAAAGGTACCAAAACGGGTTAAAATGTATACTTACGAATGGATAACATAAATTGAAGTAAGTTAAAACTAACCAACACGAACCGAATTTTAGCGACTAACCAAAAACATTAAATTTGATTATAACGTATCGGAGACGGTTCAAATGCTAATTTCAATTGGAAATTCTCACGAATCTGACTTCCGTGAGGATGATTTATAATTAAATATTACGCAAGTTTTGATTATTGTAAATACTTGACATTAACACTTCTTCTAATTGAAATGTTTTTCTAAACGGGTGACATTGTTTTTGTAGTTATGTTATGGCTTGTAACCTGTTACATTCATTTACCAATATAAACTTTAGATTTCTACTTTAAATTGGCTTGTTTATTATTTTACGTTGTGTGACAAAATATTTGAACACTGATGCAGTCAGTCCCCGAAAAATAACTTTATTACCCATTGTTATACGAGCAACCCCTATTGTTCTCGGCAAAAGAAGGTACCGGATGAGTTCAACTACAAAATAAATGTGTTAAAGCTACCTGCATTTTATTGGAAAATATACTACTTAAAATCAAATTGGTCGCATTTTATGTCATCTCACCCTATACTCAACAAAACGCCTTTTACATTATTTATGATAAAGGTGTCGTGCGATCAGGCATTAAGAAAGAGTGTATAATCGAAAGTTGATTTGACGACTAACGAAAACTAACCATACCCATTAAAATTGATTATAACGTATTGAAACCGGTCCCAATGACTAAAATAAGTTAAAACTAATCGAAAGTTAATTGGACGACGAACCAAATCTATTAAAATTGATTTTATCGGAATCGGTCAATGTCGCTAAAATAACTTGAGACTAAGTGAAACTAACCAAAAGATGATCGGATGACTAACCCAAACTAAACAAATCTATTGAAATTGGTTATAATCAAAGAATATGCTTAGAATATTCTTTGTTATAGCGTATCGTAACCAGTTCAAATTATTAAAATAAGATGATATTAGGTGAAACGAACCGAAAGTTGATTAGACGACTCACCAAAATGAACCAAATCCTTGGAAATTAATTATAACGTATTGGAACCGACTTAAATGATTAAAGCAATTTGAGGCAAAGTGAAACTAACCGAAAGTTGATTGAACGACTAACGAAACCTAACCAAACCCATTAAAATTGATTATAACGTATCTGATCCGGTTCAAACTACTAAAATAAGTTGAGACTAAGTGAAACTAATCAAAAGTTGATTAGACGACTAACCAAAACTTACCAAATCTATTATAATTGGTTATAACGTATCGGAACCGGCTCAAATTAGTATAGTAAGTTGAGACTAAGTTGAATTAACCGAAAGTTGATTACACGACTAACCGGAACTAACCAAATCTATTAAAATTGATTATAACGTATCGGAGCCGATTCAAATGACTAAATTAGGTTGAGAATATGTTAAACTAAAACTAACAGAAAGTTGATTCGACGACTAACCAGAACTAACCAAATCTATTGAAATTGATTATAACGTATCGTAATTAGTTCAAATGACTAAAAGAAGTTGATACTAGGTAAAACGAACCGAAAGTTGATTAGACAACTAACCGAAACTAACCAAATCTTTGGAAATTGATTATAAGATATCGGATCCGACTTAAATGATTGCAATAATTTGAGACTAAGTGAAACTAATCTAAAGTTGATTGGACGACTAACGCAAACTAACCAAACCCATTAAAATTGATTATAACATATTAAAACCGGTCCCAATGACTAAGATAAGTTGAGACTAAGTGAAACTAACCGAAAGTTGATTGGACGACTAACCACACCTAACCAAAACAGTTAAAACTAATTATAACGTATCACGCAATTTTTTTTTGGTTTCTACAACCACCCCTATTGTTATAAACTCTAGAAACGAACAAAACTTGAAGTAATATGTGTTTATGTGGTATATTTTGGTAAACTAAACTTACATAATCTGCTAAAAGTAATTATTTACGTTAAATTGTGTTAGGGGTGTGTTTCTCACGACAGACTAGTCGTGTGGCATGAGAGAGGAATCGAATGCAAACGTTATTTTGCTTTTTACGCAACCATACATAAAGTGATGAATTGTAAAAAACCACGACACTTGAAACCTATCAGCTATTACTTTTACACAATTACGAGTTTTCTCAGATCTCAAATTTAATAAGCGTTGTATTTTGATTTGGCATTTTCAATGCCTCCCCCGGTTGCATCTTTGTAAAGGGCTGTGAATTTTTAGAAGAAAAACTTTAAATGCTTGTCTGTTTTGAAGATGTGGGGAAAATGAGAAATGTATAAACACTTATAAGTCAAAAAAATGAAGGATTTTTTTCGAGAAAAATATAATTTCTTAAAGCTTTGTTGACGAGAATCTACGCGAAAACCCGTACAAAAAGACGCTTTAGAAATTATGATACCTTTTATACAGGATGAGCTAGTTGAATTTAAACTTTTTGCCATTTCGAGTTTTGGCACGACACATAACCTATAGCAATCAAACTACATTAAGGAGGAGGGATAACGAGTACAGTATTTCAAAAAATCGCATCGATACGATTAAAAATGTCGAGTTTCCATAGCTCTTACATGAAAAAGTTCTATTACAATTTTCCGTACGGGATCGGGAAATTCGAAAACATCAATGTTAAAGGGAAACATGCAAAAAAAATGTCAAGTTTTACATTCTTCGGTATTTTTACGAGTTTGAAGAGATAGCTTTGCTTTCGATTCATTTTGGGAAATTTTAGGGAATACATCTTCCAATATTTTGACACGATGTTTATGTTAAAATAAATAGATGTATGCCTTTAGTTGCCTGAAATCTCTTTGAAAAGGGTTTAAAACTTGAAAATGTGTCACGATCGAAAAGTGTGAACAATTTTTGGTGATTAAGGCACATGAGCCTTCTTAGATGCAGGGGCTAATAATGACACTACCAGGTTGTTCAGGGACCGTCTACCTCTCGTACCTCTCGTTTTATCTTGCTCAACAAAGAAGTTATATGCCCTTTTGCCCCCCTGAAAGTATCACAATTGTTTTGAAAGGGATTGATCAGTCGGCGCCCTACTGATTGCAGCTATTACTTGGATTCTAGAAAGGTCTAAAATGTGCTCCGGGCCTACTCAAGGAGTGCCCGAGCCGAGGATGGCAGGTTCAACTAACACTTCGTTCCCCGCCACTTCGCTGTATCCTGACACCCATATTAGTTTCACTCTCTTGCTCTGCGCATAAATATCCTGAGATGAGGAAATCAATAGTAATGAGGCAAAAATCTACCTACGGCGTAACATTTAACTAATACGTTTGGAAGGAACAGTTTATTAAGAGGAGCATTAGCAGCAGCAGAATCTACATAACAGAAAAATTTTAGGAAAGCAGGTGAACTAAAAGACAAAACATTGGAACCCGAGAAAACATGTGAAACCTTATCGGGACTCCTTATGAAGATGGTGAGAGTAGGAGAGGAGGACGATCAGACTTCTTTATATACTAAGTAAGGAATTTCAATGAAGACGAAGACAATATATCCAGATGTTTCTATGACTTCACCAAAGAGGTAACAGGAGTACAATACGCCTTGAACTAAGAAGCTATGCAACTAACTGTAGGATGTATTCTTTTTAACGACGGTAACATAAAAGGCTTTAGAGTTGGACTGTAAAATGAAAAACCTTTGGAAATACCAATTAGTGCATGAGCAGTAGGTACATTATATGTATTACGTTGGTATGATGTATAGGGAAACATATCCCAAAACAAACAGATTAAGAATTATCTAAACTTTCATAATCTTTTATACCTACGAAACTGAGATTGCCACGCCACACCTCCAATACCTCGTGCCAAAAACAGTTGTTATTTTTATAGTCACGTGTCTAGCTATATCAATTCACACGTAAATCATTGTATACATTAGAAATGCGCAAATATGAGACGGGGCGCCAATATATTTAGCACCAAAGTACGTGGGCAAACTCTCAAAATAGATAACAAAAAAAAATGTTTTTCGGAGGTACACGTAAAATAAAAATTATCTCATAGTTACGAAAGGGTAAGCAACATTACTCAGGTATTATATACGTGCTTAGTATCGCATATAATATTATATTACACAAGAAGCTTTCTTACATAAATCGCATTTTATGTACCTAGTGGCAATGCATTTATTTTTTATTAGTGATTTGTACTAGTTATTAAATTAATAAAATTAATAATGGAACTGCGGCTGGGTAACATAATATTCTAAGAATGTAGTGTTTTTACCAACAATTTTGCATTTGAAATAGCAGCTCTCAAAAAAAGAAGGTTATAGGACAAATATTTGTAATCGCATATTTAGGAGCAATTTTTTGGAAAATTCTGCAATCACACATAATATGTAATATGTTCGTCATTCATGTACAGGGTTATCCAACGAGGACTAGACAAGGCGATTTTTTGAGTTTCCCTGTACTTTTATATAAAAAAAAAACTGAAATAGCCATCTTATGTAATTTTCTCTCGCGAATTCGGATATGTTCAGCAAAAAACAATTGAACATCAAATAAAAGTGCTAGGGGTCACTTTGATATTTTTTTTTATATGGAACACCCTGTATATTACTACATTTTTGGACTCTCTAGAAGAATCTAAACACATTTTGTGTATAATATCCTATACATATCTTTAGCTTTTTACCAAATATTGACAGTTGAAAGTCGGGCATTTGGCACTTTGACAGGCTCTAAAATCTAAACCGCACGAGATCAAAGAAAACGGTTTACACATTCCTATCTTGGGTTTTCATAAGCTATCGAATGATATACTTTGAATTTAACCGGAGGTTTAAATGTTCCGGTTAATTTTATCCGCAGGTTAAATTCGTCATTAGATAGCGAAAACTTAAGATAGGAATGTGCGAACCGTTTTCTTTGATCTTAGGCAGTTTAGATTTTAGAGCCTGTCAAAGTGTCAAAATACCTGACTTTCAACTATCAATATTTCGTGAACAGCTAAAGATAGGTATAGTATATTATACACAAAATGTGTATGACCCCTAGCACTTTTATTTGAAGTTCAATTGTTTTTTGCTGAACATATCCGTATTCGCGGGAGAAAATTACATAAGATGGCTATTTCAGTTTTTTTCTTATAAAAGTACAGGGAAAGTCAAAAAATCGCCTTATTTAGTCCTCGTTGAATAACCCTGTACAAGCAGCAGAAATGCAGACTTGCAAATCTGGCGTGATGGCTAGAATATAGGGCTCACTTTTTCTTAGTAATAATTTTATTAATTATTATCATTAAACAATTATTACAATGTACATCTATATCATAATACATATCTATTGAGGGTCACAGTGCAGTTCCTCGTATGTTTTGTTGCAATTTAATTATTTATAATCAATTCGAACAGAAGTACTAGCGCCATTTGTTAATCATAATGCCAATAAATTAACGACAATACAGAATTCGCCTTTTCTACGAATGCAGGACCACGGCATATATAACAACCAGCAATATTACTCGACCTGTCAGGCAAAAAAATAATTTTGACCTTGCTAATGTCAGTTGGGTAGGAAAACTCAGGGCTGGATTTAAGTACGATTTTCCTTTAACAGAGCCGTAATATAAAATTACAAATATCAGAGGGTTATGAGATATGTATATGTATACCTTGTTTTATGAGCAGGAAATCTAAAGAAATTCTTCTTGGAAGAATATCTCTGGTTTGTACAAGTTCTTATTGCTTAAACACCATGGCTTTTTGCATTACACAATGTCAACAACGTTGACACACACACAATGAAACAACGTTCGTCTCTCACAATGTCAACTATTTGACAAATACACGCCTATGGTTTCGATTTAACTCCAATAGCAATAAAATAAACCAGTCGTAAAAATACGACGCCGCTGGCGGCAGTCTGACGGATTTCCTACCAAGGAATATCTTGCGCGCGGACTTGCGCAGATGCGAAAAAAGAAGATGTGATATTGCTGGTTGTTATATGTGCCGTGGCAGGACTTCGTAAAAAGACATCACTTGTCAAGTGCAATACCTGGTAAAGTGACATAACCGCCATTAGTTATTACAGCGTGATGAGTACTGTTCTAAATATTGTTCAATTGTAAGAAATATTGATAATTTTAATGTTTAGTGTCTCAAGAATATCTTTTCTCAGATAATTTAAAATAGCACATATTAATTGGCCTTATCGTTACAACTCACATTAACGATATAATGGTTTAAAATGATATATTATCCTGGTTCCTAAATTAAAATTTTTACCAGTAATTAAATTTATATGAGATCCTGTCATATTATTTTCCTTTCATATAATTCAAAAATGGTTTTAGAGGAAGAAAATATTTAAAAAAAGTTTTGCAGGACAATAGGTCTGATACCGGATACCGGAAATGGAACGTTTTAGAGGAATAGTAAAGTAAAGTGGTCAAAATAGTAAATAGAGCGGAGGTGATTTTCGTTAATAATGTTTAGGAGCACACTTTATAATACTATGGAATTAACAGATTAGCCAGCGATTCTGTTGGACGAATTTAACTTTCAAATTGATGAAGCAGTGGAAGAATTACAAAGTATTGGACAAGATCGAAGAGCTGAACCAATTAATGAAATTGAAGATGGCAATGATTCACAAAGAGAAATAGGAGCTGAAACAATAGAAAAGAGAAAGGTCACTGATACGCAAACATAGCAGGATGATGACGATTATATTCCGAATAACGAAATATATTTTGGCAGCAGTGATGGAAAATATAATGAAGAAAATAATGATGAGGAAAGGCAAGAACACGAACTAAGCGAATAAGGCGCAGATTACAACGAAGATGAAAATAGAGTCGTAAAAGACACAGTTATTATTAACAGTAAAAGGAAAAAGCATAAAGTAGGTGAAAAGCAGAGGTTAATAAATAAGAAGAAACATAATGGAGACGAAACGATACTGTCACTGGGCGATCTTGCGAGTATATTTCAAAGCAAAAATACTGTTACGTTTTTCCCGTGGGTTCTTAACAGAATTACAACTTTGCTATTTTCAACTAATATTCTCTTTATTCACTACCACTGTATACACTTTAACACTCTAAACTACTCTTATAACTTTACTACTAATATCTATTCAACACTCAAGGATTAACTGAACTGAACTAACTAACCGACTGACTAACGTTGGCCTTATAGGTCTGCTTATATATAATCTCAAATCTATCACGAATATTCGGGAAGTGTTCCGAGGCCACTCTATATGATCTCGACGAGGCTATCGAGATAATTCCAGTCCAGCGATCCTGAAACTTCGCGACCGGCCGGGCGATGAGTCATACAGACAAAGAAGCGAGGGGTACGGCGCGGCGTCGGCGGCTAGTTCTATAGGGTAGCACAAAAACGTTCGGATGGTTGTTAGTCGTGACAATACTTAAAAATCGCTGCCGACCAATCGAATCGGACCAAGACAACTTCAAGCGATGCATACCCAATCGCACTTGAAACGCTGAAAGGTTTCAAGTGCGATTGGGTATGCATCGCTTGAAGTTGTCTTGGTCCGATTCGATGGAAAATAAAATTTGCGTCGCTAAACAATTTCAATTTGGAACCGATTGAATTTGGCGCGTAGGGGACCTACGAAATTAAAGTCTGCGTTTTCGCTTCCAGTTGCTATGAAACCGTGAAATATAGCCATGTCGCCGTGAATGTTCAGCCTCGTGCGCAATGTAGGACTTATTGATTTAAGCGTGTTGAATTTTGATTGGTCAGCAATTTTGGTTGCGATGCGTAGTGGTTGTGAGTCAAAATTTCCGTACCGGGTGGTGGAAAGATTGTTCTACGTAAAATGTGACATATGTTGGCCGTGTGATGTGTGGATACATTTGTATTAGTCGGTTGTAATTTTTAGTACGGAGAATTTTGAAGAAGTTCCTTTGCTTCCGGAAAGTGTCGTGCAGTTGGTTTGCCTTTCAAAGCGGTTTGGTGTCGGTTGGAAGTGTGATTTAGTTAGCTTTTTGTGGGATTTTTCCAATCGACCCAGCTTTTTTTTGAGTTTCAAGCCTTGCTTGTACCTTATCTTCAATTAATTAATTGTTGGTGCATGAAACTCATTCTGTAACGGGATTTAGTACTGCTTTTTGTCAGGTGTGTTGACCTCGTTTTTTTTGTGAGTGTCGACCATTTTGTGGAGCCAAGTTGATGGACTCTAATTCCTTTTAATTTCCCTTACAGAAGCCTTTTTCCTCCATCTATTGAGGCAGCCTTAAGCAGCCGATAGACCCATTTCACAGGTACAAGGATTGACTTTTTCTCTCTGATTTTTTTTTTCATTTTCCCTTGATAATTTATTTTCAATTGCTTTGAGTTGAGTTTTTTTAATTGATTATGAGTTATAAGCGGAACCTTGAATATATTGATGTTTCGCATGGTTCTACTGACGGGGCACTTCTACTAACGGATGGAGTACTTCTACCTACGGGGTACTTTTACCGACAGGGTACTTCTACTGATGAGTTCTACTACGCCGAACTAGAGTCAAGCCCTCAGCTAGTCTTTCTTGACCGGGTCAACTACACGTAGAGTCATCTCTTCTCTCCTTCTACCCTCCTTCGATTGAGGAAGTAGCTGATTTCTGTGATCAGTCCGTACTGGAGCAGCTGTCTTTGGATAGTAAGAAATCTGCTTTCTTTTAGGTATACATTTTCGTTAATCGCTGACTAGTGTATACCGGGTTAATTGCGTACGAGTCGTTTTCTTTTTCTCCTTACTTTTTTTTACCTGACGTAATCTTAACTTATATTTATTAAATAAGGTATATTTTTCTAAGGAACCTTCTGTTTGCCTCATATGTTTTTTCCCTAAAAGTTTGCTTGATTGCTTTTAACGTACAGAAAGTCTAATTTTGGACTAAATATTAATGTATCTGGTCACTAGCTGAAACATGCTAGTTTATTCTAATCAAACTTTCAATTAGCTAATTCAATAATATTATAAGTTGTGTTTTTTTTTCACGGTCAGTAAATTTTAGATACATGTATTTAGAGTGCTAGGTACTATTGATACTGCGGTCTCGTGGACTTTGCGTTAATCATTTGATTGTCTCACTTTTACTAACAGTCATAAGTAAGTTACTCTCGACTCGTTACTTGCGCTTAATTCAAAACATTTAATTCTCTAAAAAAATTAATCGATTGATTGTTTCAATAACGCTCAGTCACACTAGTTATTTT
>JAEQML010063837.1:0-22690 GCA_016904865.1 Pissodes strobi
AGGGGCTATAGTCGGTTTGAATTATTGGATAATATCACCAACGCATATAAATTACAGTTAGGATAACCATTTAATTGTTTTCATGTTTTAGGTGGCGTTCTAAATATCCCGACAGCGTATTGAAAGGATACAAAGTCAATCTTCAACATGCACTCGGCACTAGAATACCCAACGGAATCCTGAACTTCTTTTTCAAATTCGCTTATGGACGGAAGGTATGACAAATCATAACCATCTATTTTAACGTAAAGATAATCTCTCTTATTGTAAGTGTTTTAAAATCGTCTAGAATTTGTTCAAAGATATGTCTGCATGAAGTTATTTTCAATATTTTTCATACAGAACAATGGATAAAAACTAATTTACTTGTTGTTACAAATAAGGTGAATTATTAAGCAATACATTACAATTTGCCTAATAATATATTTTGAGCATCTCGCTATCTAATGCATATCTCTAATTTCGGCAACGGGTGTTGAGTAGAATTTATTATAACCGACTTGGGGCGAAATATCGATGTCTGTGACCTTATCCCCCAACTGGTGCCCCATATGGCAGTTCTTGTTTTATATATAAAAAAGTTCTATAGTTCTTTGCAATTTTTATCAATAGTTCTATTGGAGAGGCCGAGAATAGTGACGATGACCCTTCGGGGGGCTAACTTCACGCCGCCCCTTCAACTTGTGTATGTATTTTTAGAGCTCTTGGAAACTCTCGAATAGTTCTTAAGTGAGATTTAGAAAAGAATTTGGTTAAAATTAGTTCAAAGAAACAAGATAATAATTTAGCATTACACTATGTCTATCTCCTCCATGGCAACTAGAACCGTGCTGTTTTCACTGAATCTTGGAACTATTCAAGCATACCACAGAACTTCGATTTTTAGGAGATAGACATAGTATGGAATTCGGAGGTCATACATACGTAAGAGTTCCGATCGAAAATGTTAAAGTTCTAAGGTGTGCTTGAATAGATCCAAGTTTCTGTAAAAACAGCACGATTCTAGGTGCCATAATTTGGGAGATACGAGTAGTATGATGGTGGTGAGATTTCCAGATACATACGTGATAGTTCGGATAGAGGTGTGCTATAGTCAATAGTTTAGCACATGTGAATAGTATGGAATTATAGGTGAGAGTGCCTGGTGTATAAGTGGGTGTTCGAACATTTGAGAGTTCTGGAGTGTGCTTGAATAGTTTCAAGGTTCAGTCGAAACAGCACTACTCTAGGTGCCACAGTTTGGCAGATATGAATAGTAGGAAATATATACGTGGTTGTTCCAATCGAAAATTTGAGGTTCTGGAGTGTTTTGAATAACTCCAAGTTTCAGTCAAAACGGCACAGTTCTAGGTGTCATAGTTTGGGAGATATAAACAGTATGACTGGGGAGGGAGAGTTTCAGTGAAAACAACACGGTTCTAGCTACCATAGTTTAGAAGATATGAATAGTATGAAATTGGGGGTGAGGCTTCCAGATACATACGTAGGAAGTCCTATCGAAAGTTCTGGAGTTTCTGAATAGTTCCAAGAATCAGTCAAAACAGCATGTTTCAAGTTACCCTAGTTTGGGAGATATGAATAGTGTAACTGTTGGGTGAGCGTTCCAGATACATGCGTTGGTTCTGTTAAAACAACATGATTCTAGGTGCCATAATTTAGAAGATACACACTGTGTAATGTTAGATTATCATGTTTTGAACTAATTTTAACATAACTCTTTTTAAATCTCAAAGCACTTCAGAACTATTGGAGAGTTTCCAAGAACTATAAAAAATACATATGTCAATAATGGAGGGCGGCATGAAGTTAGCCCCCAAAGTATCAAGATCCGTTTTATCGACTTTCCAAGGGAGCTACCGATAAAAATATTAAGGAACTATAGAATTATTTTATATAAAATGCCATAAAATTAAAGAAAAATTATTTTGGGGATCAAGTTCACAGACATCAATTATCGATATATAATAAAATGAGCTAGATATAATTTTGACAGAATTTTTTCTGTTTAGATATTATTTTTTACTTTTAGTGTAAGATAACATTATAATTTGTAAATTGAACAGTGTCCTTGAAGTTCTAATCATAAGTAGTTCTTTGTAGATGAGGTTTTTGCATTTTTAGACGCTTAACAACTTTAGCGACTCGCTAAAACTGCAAGGTCGGTATGGGTGTTTTTGTCTTTTTTCTGGATTTGTTAGTGCAGTAAAACTCATCATTTTTCACGTGGCTGTCAAAATTACATAGAGAAAATGAGTAGCAAGATTTCAATGCCAAAAGTTGTCTTTACTAAAGTATTCTAGATCCCGGATGCCTCTATTTGAAAATAAAAGCCTTATTTATAACCCTGATACAATATATAAAATTAAATCTATGTTTATTATTTTTATTACCAATGAAATGCAATTGATTTTTTAAAACTTATATTCTATATATACAGGGTGGCTTAACGCAGGATTCTATTAAATGTATTATTTTTTTCAAAAAGCCTAATCATCTCAGATATACATTATGCGTAGTATAATATACAAGTATTATAGGTGAAGTCGAATAATTATAGCGAAGGAAATGTTTTCTTCATTAATTATTAATCTTGCTGTTCTGCTTATTCTGGCATTGACATCTGTAAACTTATTAGAGCGGCAACGGCTCAGCGGAAAGAGGATTATTTCTATCTCCAGTGACTATTGTCTAAATGCTACAGAGTAATAAATAATCCTTTTTCTCTCGGAATATTAATCAATTTATATTCCGTATTAGATGTTGGACGTCAAATTATCTATTAGTTGTCATACATTGAATTTGAATATATTGGTTTATAAGCAGGTTCACATATCAATTTCATAATGAAAGTTAAGGTAAACGCATCAATGCATTTCAAAAATATTGCTCACATAGGCTAGTTAGTGACTTTGCATTTAGATTTTTCTTTTTTTCGCAGTAGTAGTATTTTCATATATAACAAATGTTTTCTCTTATTTTCTATTTTTCCATTAATTTTCATTTATTTGTCAAAATGTTACTAATTGTGGTAATTGGGTGTTTTTGTCTTTCATAACAGTTATGTATTGTTAGTAACAGCTACACTGCGGTTAGTTATTAAAAATATGTTTGTATACATTTTAATTATAATTAAGTTCTTGGGTTTTTGTTAATCCCGTTAACGCATGTTCCCTTCCAGTGTTTTGTGTTCTTAGTGTTGTTTTAACTTAATATTGACAATTTAGTGGTTCCAGGGGACTAAAAAAGCGAAAGCCCATGGAATTGGTGTCCACACCCCAGAAGAGATCATTCAGTTTGGACAAGAAGATCTTAAGGTACTTTCTGACATGCTAGCTGACAAGCCCTTCTTCTTTGGAGATGAGCCCACCACCGTAAGTACAACTTATCTACTGCATTGTTTAGACAATAATAGTATAAGAAACTCGCGGAGAAGCCAGAAAGCTTTATTTTTTCAGTGTATTATCCTTATCCTTTGATGAACCTTTAATTCTACAATATAGTAAATATTTATTTAACATAGCTACATACAAGTAACAAATCGCTGTAAATTGAGGAAAGCTAAGAAAGAACAAAGCAGTAAAATAGTTAAAAAAAAAAGTTTGTGCAATGGTTACAACAAACTATATGATTGAGGTGGCGCCTCTAATATTGTAGGATTTTTCTATTGTTCTCTAGGGTATTGACACTTGAGATACCGAATAAAATATGTAATTTTTTAACACATCAACTTAGATTCTAAACAATTTTGTATTTGAATGCTTTATACATCTTAGTTGAGGTACTCGAATATTAGCAGTAGAATATACATATCGGCAATATAATATGCATTTTTCGACCATCATCGGTAATAACTAAACTTACAGATCACCCCTTATCTGCAAGAATGCTAAAGCAAAGATTAATATAATGTTGCAATGCCATTTTAAGCCGTCTGATGGTGAACCAGTCTTTGACTGGGATCAGTGCAAGAGAAGTATACTTATGATTCTTATATACGTGCAAATCCAAAGGGTAGTACCCGCAACTTACGATGCTGCTGCTTGGTATTTTCTGGAATGTATTGTTTGCAATATTCTATTTCTCAGTGCAACACAGAAATCCATTGGTTTTTTTGGTATATTGGAAAGAACGCTAAGTGGCGGACAACATAATTATATTTATTTATTATTATTATAATAATAATACTAGGGATAATTAGTACACTGCAAGGGGTCTTTCACTACTGGCATTACATGTACATTTTCTGGGCAGTCGCAGGAAGTCCCAGGGCAGTCACCTAGTAATTAGTGGCAGTCATAGCCAGTCGTCTTAACATTCACTGGTAGTCGCTGGGCATTCTTTCGCAGTCGCAGCAGTCCTAAGGCATTCCCTAAGAAATCAGTAGCAGTCGGCGGCAGTCGCTTGGAATTTAGCAGGCGATCGGCAAGTTTTGTTAAAAGGAATGGTCAAGAACCACGTAACGCAAGGGCCTCGGCAGCCAACAGGCCATGTTGGCTGCTGAACAAGGTGTTTATTTGTTTTGCTGTAGGCAAGTAAGCAGTATTGCAGTTTGCGCGCCATTCCATTGCCTATTATGCTAATTATTTGGTGATGGTTCTGAATGACGTGTGACCATTTTTTGAGTTTATATTGAGATTTTGTTAGTACGCTTTTGACGTTTAAAATATAATTTATACATATTTGGACGGTAGGTAACAATTTTATTTTTCCGCGAGAAAATGGAAATACTCGCCATGAAGTAAATATTATAAAAACAACAGACATTCTTTCAATCAAAAGCATAAAAATAGTTTTAGAAAAAGCTAAAGATGACGCATTGTGTGAAATAAGGGAGTTGCGAGTTAATCTAGGACATGAAGGTGAACTACATGCATCATCCACTGTATCTTTTCCACCTACTACCGAGCCTGCTACCCGAAGAACCAGTCATTAAACCATTTGAAGAAACTATTGCAATAGAACCAAATATTGAAGGTCATGATGATGTACAGGGTGGCTCGAATTTAAATCTATGTATGGGGAACTCAAAACCCGTGAGAGATACAGTGTCGGTCAAATTAAGGAAAAATTGCGCATTTAGGTGCGTAAACAATAGAAAGTTTTAAAATCCGAGTATTCCAGATATCCGGAAAAAAAACCGAAATATTGAAAAATCGTTTTATTTTTTTCCTGAGCTTATTTAAAAATGGATTTCAAATTGGATTGCGTTTTTGCATTGCCACTTTTTCCGCCCTATCCAATGGTGATATTCAGTTTGGAATCCGACGTTTCGTCTTTAAGGGATCATCATCAACTTCCTTTTTTAAATACGAAATTTATTTTTTTATCGATTTTCAGATGATATTGGCAATATTAGGTAATATGAATATGCGTTTCTATTTTTTTTATTATTTTTTTCAAATTACTTATTTTGCTTTGACGTAAATTTAAATAGTTTGTTACTTTTGAAATTTTTACATTCTATAAAAATATTTTATTTTGTTTTTTTGTGTTAAGTGAAAAATTTAAATCTTTATTTTTAATAAAAATAATATATAGTAAAATTAAATAAACAATTTCATTTATTTTTTACCCCAAAGTAAAATAAATACCTAACTTAAAAAAATAAATATGAAATTGAAAAAAAAAACATAAAAAAATTAAAAATGCATATTCGTATTTATAACACCTTTCAAACTGAATACCACCATTGGATAGAGCTGAAAAAGTGGCAATCCAAAAGTGCAATTCAATTTGAAATGCGTTTTAAATAAGCTCAGGAAAAAAATAAAGCTATTTTTCAATATTTCGTTTTTTCCGGATATATTCGAAAATATTTTAAAACTTTCTAAGCGGCATATTGTTAGACACCTAAATGCACATTTTTATCCTAATTTGACGGACACTGTATCTCTTACGGTTCTGGAGTTCCCCATACAGAGACTCGAATTCGAGCTACCCTGTACAAAAAGATGCTGAAATTTTCAAAGATATTGATGGTTTAACTATTCGTGATTTTAGTGGAAAAAAAGTCGACTCGGAAAGCGATATTATCGATACTTCTCTGCTAAAAATGTGTGTAAATAAAAAGACAATGGTAGTACGAAAAAGCACTTTATGTTGGTATGTTCTTAAAAGCATCATGGTAGGCTCTCTAGTGATAGACTTATCAGATGTCAGGTGTAAGTCACTAAGTACCCCAAGCAAATGTAGAACTTCTGAAAAAAAACTGCCAAACAACAAAAAAAAACGAACCAAAAATTAAAATTCTAAGAAAGAAAAATAGAGACAGAAGCAGTGAAGAAAGTTCTGAAGATTTTACACAGTTGAAAAGTTAAGTGAATTTGAAAATGAATAATTTTCAGATGTTGAGTTAACAGAAAATCAAAACACTACTACTTGTAATACCATAAAACAAGAAGAGTACTATGCTGGTGTTTTTTTACGATGATACAATATAGTATAGTACAGTATATTGGCCGTATTGTTGAAATTTTACCAAGCAATAAATATAAAATGAAATTTCTTAAGAAAGAATTTGACGACTTCGTATGGCCAGTAAAAGATGGTATTCAGATTGTAAAATAAGAATTTATTTTGTATGGACCAACTAATATTGTTGGAAACTATCCCTTTAAACTGAAACGCCAGGAACAAATGGAACTTGAAAGAAAATACAAAACCTTAAAAAGAGTGTCTAATTATTTTTTTAAATATAAATGTACTGGATCATAAAATTTGTATAACTATTATTTGCCGTTACGTCATAGCTTGGCATCTCTCCTACACCATGAACGTATCTTCTACATTAATGGTAAAATCTTGGGTAAAATGTCATTTGACAGGTATCGACTAGTGTCAAACGACGGATTTATTTTAAACCGCGGAATAAATCATTTTTAAAATGAATCGCCGGTTTAATGAGAAGGAGCGAGCTCTTATTTTCAAACTTTTTAATTATTTTACTCGAGAAAGAGATGTTGGTTAATCGCTAAAATTTTTATAACGTCACTCACCGTGATGTAAGGGCAAATAATAGTTGTACAATCTACATGTTATAATTATATTTTTTAAGAGGACATTGCAAGAATTTTTATATTTTATTTTTTAATCGGATATTTTAAGAATTTTTATATTTTATGCAGGGTGTTCTATATTCAAAGCGAAGTCGGTGTGAGGATCCCATAACCATGGGTGATAGAGTGTTTAGCAAATGGAGACAAGTAAATCCGCCATTCTAAAAATCTAATAATTATACGAAATATTACACCTGCTTACATTTTAGTTTGTTTTTCAAAAATGTCCATTATTTTCGATAAATGGGGTATTTAAATATACGAACTTGGTTGCTTAGATTATTCCTGATTTTAATTTGTTCCTACTTATTTAGTTTCTTAATAATACCTAAAAATTTCCCTAAAACATAAATAAAAAGAAATGGGAGAACACCAGGGCCTTCACCAGGGCATAAAGAAATAATTATTCATGGTATTTTCTTTTGTTGGCAATTCCTGGTAGACTTGAAAAGTCTTTGGCAGTCGCAAGCAGTCTTGGGCAGTCACAAGCAGTTCCTAAACATTTTAGGCAGTCTCTAGCAGCCTATAAAATTTTACGGCAGTCCCTAAAGTCACTGGGCAATCCCTGGCAGTCGCGCTTAAAATGATATTTTGGCATTACATGTACATCTTTTTTTTAAAGTGAGAGACCCCTTGGTACACTGCTTTTAGATGCTTCAAAATAATATAATAAGATATTTTCCTCTACATATCTTTCAGCCTGATGGGGCCTTTATCAAGAGTACTTTTATACTAAATTCTAAATTGTTATACTCTACTAAGCCGCCTGACCGTATTTTGTTTTTATTACACTGTCAATTACGCAGGTGTTGAAAGAGCAGGTCAGCTGGTCGCTCATATTTAAAACGTCTGTTTTTTGTGACTTGGATTTCTAAGTACTCCAAAAGGTTCAGCCTTTTGCTTTTTATGTCGGTGTGTAGCAGTTTGACATTATTCGTATCTATAAAATGGTTATTTTCTATACAATGTTTTGCGAAGCCAGAGTTTTTAATATTAGGTAGAATCGATTTTTTGTGTTCTTTAGTCCTAAAATTTAAGTTTCGACCAGTTTCTCCTACGTATACAGCTTCACAGTTCACACAATTTATTTTGTAGACACCAGATTTAGATTGTTTGTCAATTTTGTCTTTATTGTTTGTTAGTCTTCTCCCTAGATTATTCTTATTAACCTGAATTGTTTTTCAATCAAATTTATTAAATTTTTTTGGAAACTTTATCTGTAATTTTTGGAATATAATTGTAAATTTAAACGGCTCCTTTTCTAATTCTAATGTAGGGTTATAAAATCGTTTATCTGTTTTTTCTTTATCAATTTGTGAATCAAAGTGATCTTATAACCGTTATTAATTGCTATTTGTTTGATAATGGATATTTCTTTTTTGAAACTTGCCGAGTCTAGAGGAAAGCTGAAAAGTCTATGGATGAGACTGTGAAAAGCAGAAAGTTTTACTTGCCAAGATTGGTTAGAGTTTTTGTGAATTATTGCATCTGTTGTTGTAGCTTTCCTATACATATCAAATTTAAGCATATCTCTTGTCTTTGTAATCTTTATGTCCAAAAAGGTCAAAATGTTGTTAGATTCTTTTTCCATGGTAAATTGAATTCTATTGTTTAGGGAATTTAAAAATGTTAAAAAGGTATCCAAGTTCCTGTGGGTTCCCGTAAAGATGCAAAATATGTCATCCACATATCTACCCCAAAAAAATATATTTCTTAATAATGAAATTGTTGGTGTTGAATAAATTCTGTTCAAAATCAGCCATAAAAATCTCGGCAAATAAAGGTGATATTGGAGAGCCCATTGGTAAACCATTAATTTGTTTGAATATTTCATAATTGTACTGGAAATTTTGGGGTAGATATGTGGATGACATATTTTGCATCTTTATAGGAACAACAGAAACTTAGATACCTTTTTAACATTTTTAAATTCCCTAAACAATAGAATTCAATTTACCATGGAAAAAGAGTCTAACAACATTTTGAACTTTTTGGACATAAAGATTACAAAGACCAGAGATTTGCTTAAATTTGATATATATAGGAAACCTACAACAACAGATGCAATAATTCACAAAAACTCTAACCAATCATGGCAAGTAAAACTTTCTGCTTTTCATAGTCTCATCCATAGACTTTTCAGCTTTCCCCTAGACTCGGCAAGTTTCCAAAAAGAAATATCCATTATCAAACAAATAGCAATTAATAACGGTTATAAGATCACTTTGATTGACAAAATGATAAAGAAAAAACAGAAGAATATTTTAACTAAACGATTTTATAACCCTACATTAGATTTAGAAAAGGAGTCGTTTAAATTTATCAATTATATTCCAAAAATACAGATAAAGTTTTAAAAAAATTAAATAAGTTTGGTTGTAAAACAATTCAGGTTAATAAGAAAAATTTAGGGAGACGACTAATAACCAATAAAGACAAAATTGACAAACAATCTAAATCTGGTGTGTACAAAATAAATTGTGTGAACTGTGAAGCTGTATACGTAGGACAGACTGGTCGAAACTTAAATATTAGAACTAAAGAACACAAAAATCGATTCTACATAATATTAAAAACTCTGGCTTCGCAAAACATTGTATAGAAAAGAACGATTTTATAGATACGAATAATGTCACACTTCTACACACCGACACAAAAAGCAAAAGACTGAACCTTTTGGAGTACTTAGAAATCCAAAAGTCACAAAAAATAGACGTTTTAAATACGAACGATCAGCTGACCTGCTCTTTCAACACCTGCGTAATTGACAGTGTAAAAAAAAACAAAATACCGTCAGGCGGTTAATAACGGAGGGTATATCAATTTAGATTTTAGTATACAAGTACTCTTGATAAAGGCCTCATCAAGCCGAAACTTATTTAGAAAAAAATATCTTATTAAATTATTTTGAAGCATCTAAGAGCAGTGTACTAATTATCCCTAGTATTATTATTCAACGATGTTTCACAAGGATCCTACCGCAGAAACTATTTATTGTATTATTATTATTCTGGAAGATTTCGGTTGTATATCTAATCTAAATTGTACTGGCATAAATCGCTCCAAGCGGTTACATCAAATGAATACAAAAGCATGCGGTATTGTCATTCGGGATGTTGAGACCATGGCTCTTGAGTTTGATATCCTTAATTTTATGGCCCCAAAACTTTAGTTGGCAATTTTAGAGGCTTATTGCGATTTGCATCACCTTTAACATTCCAAGAGCTTCATGTAAAATGAAGTCATGTATTCTACTGCGGTAACATGTATTGCCTGCCTGTATTTTAGTTAAATTAGGTTAGGACTTCAATTAGAGGCCTATATTTAGGGTTTTTCTATATCTTTGTTTTTCTCTATTACAGAGATTATTGTATATGATTTGTTTAAGTTAAATAACAAAAATATCTAAAATTATGTGTATCAACTGAATCAAATGTTTTTCCCTCAATTTCCTTTTCTCCTTGTATCATCGTTTAATGAACGGTTATATTCCAAGTATTTTTTGCCAGCATGACTTCGTGACATCTATATTTCAATCTTTAACCCCTTCACGTCCACGACGCCAACGGTGGCGTCTGAGCTGTTGTCCTCCTATAGTCCAGGTACGCCATATGTGACGTAAAATTTATTTCTCGATTATTGTCGTGAAATAATGATCTAGATACAGCTTAAAAGCTGGGCTATGGCATAAAAATAATTTTTATTGCATTGCAAAAAAAAATATATTTTCAAAATAACAAATTTAAACAACATACTTTTCTCTCTCTATGCGACGCCACTGGAGTTTCCAAATTTTCCAAATTTATTATAATTTTTCTTTAAAAATTAACTAATATATGCATTGTTCAACAAAAGAACACAATTCTACGTAAAAAAATTTTTTTTCGGCAAAATCTGGATTATACAAGCAGATTGCAAAATCGATAGTGGACGCGAAGGGGTTAAACTTAAGCGTCAGTTATAATTATTGTCATCCAATATGTTTATTATCATGAAACCTCAGTTTTGTCAGTAAATCCAAGATACAATCGTCAAATCTAAAAGAAAAAGTATTTGAATAAATTACCAAACAATCGCACGTTGAAAAAAAGATTCTGGGTATACATTTTAAAAGCAAAACGCGTATACAAGCTACTATGAGTCTAGCACTCTAAGCTTATCAAGGAATTTTAATAATTAATAATTGCAGGGTACAGAGCTGGAATGGACCGAGTCCACAGAGCGCAATTTTTTACCCAAAGCAATTTATTTTCAGTGCAGTAATGGACATGTTAAAAAAATTAAAATTATCAAAAAATTTCTAACTGTTTTATATATAATTTATTGATGGACCTAGTTAACTTCAATTCTGAATTCAGTTCTATCTCTAAAATTTATTCAAGCCCTAAGACATTTTTAATTTACATTTAGTTATTTGGAATCTAAATTTAAGTTCTGGAGAAGTAAATACAGGTGCAAAAAAAATAAAAAATGTTTAATACGAGTTGCCACGGGATATGGCCCATCAAATCCCATCGTCCTCCTCCAGGCTGGAAAACACTGAAGTACAAAGTCTGGAGCTGATCACTGGGGAGTGACCCAACAAACCCTATTTTTGCCCCTGTCAGACTAAGGACCACCAAGGGAAAGAGTCTGAGGCCGATGCATCCAGTGCAAGCGGCCCTAGGTGGTAGATGCATACGCCTACTCGCATCGTCCGGTAAACCACCCCACCAGAACTGGGAGGCGCAAAGTGGTTTTCCCAAATCACGTTCCGTTTCCGCGCTGGTGGTTTCGGGTTCCACAGTAGGAATATAATAATATGGACATGATGGTGCTTCCAGCATCAAAATATTCCGGAGGTAAACTCCACGGCCATTCGGATCTCCAGGCGCTGGGTGGCCCTGAGAGCCCTTCATTCCGCATTTCACAGACAGCAAAGATAGAACCAATTTAGAATTGATTTCTGCAACATGAGAGGCCTAAATACAAACATAAATTCGGTACACCAACATCTACAAGCAATTAGATCACACATACTAGCCCTTACAGAAACTCAAGTATGTTCTACAACAACTACCCCTATTCTGGTTACGACTTGCATACCAGATTTAGACATAAGTTCGGAATATGCCTTTTTGTCCGAAGCGACCTTTCATGTCACCACGAGGAAACACTCGAACCGAACAACCTTGACGTCATGTGGCTCAAGTTCACCGCCAAGGGATTAACCAAGTTTATATGTTTTTGACTTTTGACTCGATACAGGTTGATCACCCCAGTTCATAGATAATCGTTCTGGGAGACTTCAATGCCCACAACACCAACTGGCTCAAACATCACAACAAGACCGACAACGAAGGTAGAGAGGCTGAAGCATTCGCCATCAGCTGCGAGCTTACTCAAATAGTAGACGAACCAACGCGAATCTCAGAGAGGGGCGAATTCGCCGCCCTCCTGGATCTTTTTCTGACCACCAATCCTGACCAGTACACAGTTACAGTTGGTCCGCCATTAGGTACTTCCGACCACAAACTGATTACAACGGTTTGTGAATTACCACTCATACAGAAGGATCCACCATTGCCTCGCAAAATCTGGCATTACAATTCTGCAAACTGGGACGATCTAAGGGAGTTCTACCTAGATTTCCCTTGGCTCGACGTCTGCTTTGGCGCTGACGACCCGTCAGTCTGCTGCGAAAAGATCACGCAAGTAATCTCCTCAGGAATGGAAGCATACATCCCAAATTCCATCAAGTTACCATCAAAAGGAAAGCCCTGGTTCGACATAAGATGCGAAAGAGCTGTGGGTAGGAAACAGCAAGCCTGGCAGCAAAATCAGACCGCTGAAAATCACAATTATTTTGTCGAAGCGAGAAACGAATGCAAGCGTGTTATCGACGAAACTAAGGACAAACACAATCAAAGGATCAGGAATAAACTTTTGCTCCAGGAATTTCTGGTCGGTAGCAAAGGCAGTAAGTAACAACTTCACTGAAACGTCTCTCCCACCTTTGACAGACGAACGCGGCATCACGGCGACTACAGCCAAGGAAAAAGCAAACATCCTCGCCAAAATGTTTTCTTCGCACTCTACCTTAGACGTACCCCAAGGCAAGACTCTCCCCATCATATCGAACATCAACACTACCATGGCAGAGGTCAAATTTCATCACCGTGATATTCGTAAAATCCTTAAAAATCTAGATACGCAAAAGGCATCAGGACCGGACGGAATACCTGCCATCGTGTTAAAGAACTGCGCCAACGAAGTAACACCCGTTTTTTTCAGGGTTTTTTCCCTGTCTTCCGGAAAAGGGATTTACCCGTCTACTTGGGAAGGCAGTCGAGTGCAGTCTGTTCCAAAAAAAGGCAAGAAAACCACTCCCACTATCGTCCAATTGCTTTGCTTCCAATAATCTCCAAAGTCATGGAACGTGTAGTCAATCAGCAACTACTCAAGTACCTCGAGAACAACAAAATAATCAGCGGTAACCAATACGGCTTTCGCAAAGAGAGATCGACAGGAGATATATTGGCCTATGTCACTCATATATGGAGTAGGGCAATTGAGAACTGCGGAGAGTCTCGAGCGATTGCGTTGGATATTTCGAAGGCATTCGACAGAGTGTGGCATGACGGACTGCTCAACAAACTACCGTTCTTCGGACTGCCAGCCTCTCTCTACAGCTGGATTGCCAGTTTCCTTAAGAGCCGATCTATGCACGTTGCAGTCGATGGACACATCTCGGACACATTCACCATCAACGCGGGCATGCCTCAGGGCGCAATACTTTCACCAACTCTGTTCCTCATCTATATTAATGACCTGCTGATCGAAACGAATAATCCTGTTTACAGTTTTGCAGATGACAGTACCCTTGTCTCCCACTTTAGATCAGAAAAACCCTTATCAGCAACTGAGGCTCACCACCGCAGACAGGAGCAGATTACAGCTATTAATCAAGACCTGGAGAAAGTTCAAACTTGGGGCGACCGAAATTTGGTCCAGTTCAATGCAGCAAAGACCCAAGCAGCAACGTTCATCAAGAGGGCCAATACAGCGGGCCCTGACATCATTATGGCAGGATCGACCATTCCTTCATCCTCGTCAATCGGACTGCTGGGTGTCTCGGTCAACAGCAATATGTCATGGCATGACCATGTTGCTAACATCGCAAAATCAGCCTCCCAGAAGCTTGGTGCGCTGTTTCGCAACAATAAACTCTATACACCGCAGCAGTTGCTCTTGCTGTACAAAGCGCAAATAAGACCGTGCTTAGAATATTGCTCACATATCTGGGGTGCCGCACCAAAGCGCACCCTAAAGCTGCTGGATTCCATTCAGAAGAGAGCTGTGCATCGGCGACCTGGAATCGAGATAGTCTGGAGCACCGCAAACATGTAGCCGAGATATCTGTGTTTTACAGATACCTTCACTGCAGATGTTCCCAGGATTTGGTCAGCCTCATCCCGCCCCTGTCAACTCCTGTCAGACAGTCACGACAAACGGCAAGAGCGCACCAGTTCGTCGTACAACTGGAAACACCTAGAACATCGCATTACAAGCACTCCTTTGTTTAGCGCACTGCATCACTGTGGAACTCACTCCCAGACCATCTGTTTCCCACTACTTATAACTTACAATTATTCAAGAGCCGTGTCAATCAACATCTTCGCACACACACCGCTCGTCGAGCGCCATAGGGTCTCCCATTTGTGTGTGTGCCACTGCCATAAAAAAAGGGTGTTTCACGTTTTATCTTCTAAAAATATCACTAAAAGGAAATGAGCATTTTAAACGTTCAATTTTGGCATATGTTCTGTTTTTTTCAAATGAATGCCATGTATTATTACATTTTTCGATATGGAAAATTCTAGACATATTTTAGGTACAATATATTGTATGCCTATCTCTAACTATTTTTGAAATATTGACAGCTGAAAATTGAAATTTTGCAAGATTGGCAGGCTGCAGAATTTAATCGGCTTAACTTAAAGGAAAACGGTTTGCCTTTCCTGTATTGCGTTTTCATAATCTATGTATTGGCATCAGCTTCCTTGACCCGAGAGTATGTGAAAAGCAGAAGCTGATGCCATACGGTAGGTTATGAAAACGTAATATAGGTAAGTGCAAATCGTTTCGTTCTAAGTTAAAGCCGTTTGGATTCTAGAGAGAGCCTGTCAAAGTTGCACAAATTTCCATTTTTAACTGTCAGTATTTCAAAAACAATCAGAGATAAGCATAGAACAATATTATAATGTATAGAATTTTCTATAGAATCTAAAAATGTAATAATATATAAGATTCCATTCGAAAAAAACATGTCAAAATTTGTCGTTTACATGCTTATCTGTTTTTCGCGGTATTTTTTATAAGATAATACGTGAAAAACCCTACACGTTTTATGTTTATCATTTTTTTAGCATCTGTACTTACTTCTCCAGGTGTTAGGGAAAATATTTAAAAAAAGAACTGCACAAGATTATAAATTAGGACTTAAATTTTGATTCCAGATAACGAAATTAATAGTAAGCATCTTTTGCTAAGTAATTTTTTGTTGCCTAACATCTTTCTGAAGTACACATTTAAAGGTGCTGTAATAATTACTGAAATTCTTATAAAAAATTAATGTTTCAGCTTGATGTAGTGGTCTTTGCACATCTAGCCCAAATCTACTTCCTTGATAAAGAAGTAGAATGGAATATCCGTGACTACATGACAGAATCGTGCCCTAATCTCGTCGGTCATGTTAACAGAATGAAGGAACGTTGCTTCGCTGATTGGGACGACATTTGCAGGTATAGTATTTTATGTAGATCATAACAAACCTAGGGTTAGTAAACAAGGAAAAAACCTTGTGTCCTACCGAATGGTTCCAAAATTTCCTAACTTGTTACACATAACCAATGAAAGCACATAAGGTTTAAAGAAATGTTTCTGTTTTGCAAAGGATTTTGAAAGATTATTGCATGACTTGAAGCTTCCTCTTTAATAATCAGTAACAATTTTTACTCTTAGTTGCATTAAAATATATTAACATGAGGCAAATAAGAATGGTATTAGCTAACAGTCCTAATAAATTGTCTTTCCAACCTGCTAAGCCCTAAACCCTAAACCATATAGGTCTTCATTCCTGCTTTGATAACTAGTCACACTAGTTAAATTATAAGAAATAATCAATCTTCCAGCAAGCCGCAGTCAGCACATTACGTCCAAGTTTCACCACCCTTTTCAGGTTGGACACTATTTTGCTATTGGATATTTATCAAGGTGAAGTTTACTATACATGGTGTAGCCTGTGAGGAGAATCCATAGTTCGATCTCATGTGAAATTCAGTTTTTCACCCTAAGAACCAATTACACATACTACCTCAATTATATCTTGACTGTAATCATCAGCTTTAGTGATTTGTCTTACATCCGTGAAGCCTTAACACCCTTCTATATTTCTTAAGAATGATATATTTGGTGTTTAAAAAAAGCAATGTCTACAATTTTGGTAATTAGATTTTATTTTCAAAGTTTATTTTTCATTTTACTTTAACATAATGTCATATGTGGCTAAACAATTATTATTGCTCAATCAAAGTTCTGTCTAGGTGTGTCCTTCGATAACATTTTTTTTTAAATAGAAGTATATGCTCAAGTTGATTTGCTCCATTTTGATTTCAAATTATTTTTAAGGTTTACTTGCTGTAGAATTAATCTAATATTCATATAATTAATTTCCTTGAGGGTTTTCTTTTTAAAAACCTCATTTTTGAATGAAAGGTATAAATAATTACTTTCTGTTGAACTTTTTTTTTTCGAACATTTCATGTTTTGTAAATATTTGCCTATTTATCATAGTTTTTACCAAATGATAACCCGTTAAATCTGCCGTATTTGGATACAAAATTCAAAGCTTAATTATCTTTTTGGCGCTGCCGCTGACGGACGGTGTAAAGCTCGAGACGACAAACGATGGAAAGAACTCATGCTAAGTGTCCAGAAAAAGTAAAAGGAAGATTCTGGTTATCGTTTTGACTCTAGTTGTTCATTAATTTAAAATCATCACTTGGCAACTTGGGCATTTTTAGTGGAAATGAAAATCTTTCGACACTACCCTTTTTGAGAAGTTTAATAGGGACAAGGTTGCTTAATTTAATGCTCAATATTGTTTGTTTCCATAAAATTTCTGTCACAATAAGTTTTTATACAATTTTAAACAACTTCAACTTTCATTAAAACATCATCAGACGTTGAAAAAATTTTTGAAAACGGTACGTTAAATGAGACATTTTCAAAACTGTTTTACTTGTTATAACTAGAAAATCGTGAAAGAGTCGGTGGCATACCACTTTTATCTACATAGTTTAGGGTGGGTTCAAAACATCAAGCAAAAACTAATTCAACTAAAGTTGAATGTTATCACGATTTGAGATTCAGCTGAGCTTGGCACCTACATCCGAGGCTTATGTTTTAAGTGAGCTAATTCATCTCTTTTTGTGAAAAATTATCTCAAAATATTTTTCTGACAAAAATAGAAAGAAAAATATTAATATTGTATTCTTAGCACACTGGATTTGAACTCACATCTACCGAAACCTGTCCCTGACGCTAAAGATGACAAGGAGGCTGCAAAGGACGAAAAAGAAGGTGACAAGGAAAAGGAGCCAGAAGATAAGGACATTGAAAAAGAAAAGGTATTTCTTCACAAATACTCTTCTTTTTAGTTTAATTTAAAACATCAAGTATCTTAATTCGCGTGATTTTTTCTTAATTTATTATGGACGAAAAAACGAAAACATCTTCATCAAAAGATGGAGTTAACTAATCACTACACTCATGGAACATCAAAAATTATACCAAAACGTCAAGAAAATATTTCTTGCGTTTTAAAAAAGTTTGCACAAATTATATCAGTTTTTGGTAATTATTTACATATTTATTCATAGGATCACGGCTGTATGTTTGAATGAAGAAATAATTAACGGGTATTCAGCCAATAAGGTTTATTAAAAGATGATTTGTTTTGCGTCCAAGCTTTCGGTCAGTATATCGTGACCTTCGTCAGGGCTAAAAATTATTTTGTACTAATGTACAATATGTAACAGTTTTGTTGCAACTTACAATCAAAACTAGTTGAATTCAATTTTGGCAGTTATAACTCTTTAAAAACATTTTCAAAAATTAGTAAAATATTAGAATATCTCATAGAACTACATAAAATGTCAGTCAATCTACTTTGTTTCAAAATAAATAATTTACGAAGTGTTAAAGGAATACTTGATATTCGATGTTAATTGAGCTTAAATCAATCAATCAATCATAGAATTTGTTTTTATTTATTTCTACCATTTCTAAAAATAAACTTTTATTTAAATTTCTTTCTTTATCTTAGAATTTTAATTTCATTAATGTTTGGTATGTGACCAGCAATATATGCATGTTCAGATAAAGCAGAAGTGTTTTTTTAAAGTCTTATGTCACTTTTGTGTCCAGAAATTCTATTTTTTAGATTTTGTGATGTTTGTCCAATATATTTTGTATCACAATTACTACATAATATACTAAATTTGAGTAATTTAAAGCAATGGTTTTATCTTTTAATTTTGAATATAAATTACCAATCGATTTAACATTTTTAGTGCTAATTTTACACATTCATTTCTAAAATTTTTTTATTATTTTCGGAGTAAGTTCTTTGATATATGGAAAAGAAGCATAATAAAAAACATTTGAAATATCATTATTTATGTAATCATGAATATTATTGTTGATGTTATTAATTTTAATGATAAAAAGCAATTTTTTTAGAAAATGTAATGCATAACCATGATCTACAAGGATGTCTAAGTTTATGTAAATTTATACTTATTAAAGTAGGATGCACTAGGTTTATTATTCTATTTTTTAAAGCTAAAACTAAATTAATTTTCATGTTATTACTATGAAGAAAAATAATTTAAATATCTTTTAGAGTGGACAGGTTTTACTTTTAAATACCAATCGGTAATTAGAATATTATTGTTTTGTTTAATTATCATTGTATCTAATTGTTTACTTCTTTTTCAATCGTGAATTGTAATCTTGGATGGCTATTATTAAAAATTTAAAGAATTTGATTTATTTTGTCACTAGGAATACAACAACCAAATAATATCATCAACAAATTTTATAATAAATTTGGTTGAAAAGTTAAATTTTCTAAACATTGATCTAATAAATCATCCATTACATATTGGGCAATGATTGGATAAATAGAACTACCCATTGGGGTTTCAAAAATTTGTTTAAAAAATTTGTTAGTAAATCAAAAATGATTAGAATTGAAGGTAAAGTTTATTATTTTAATAAACATATCATTTGATATATTACAATTTACAGATATACTGAAGGCAATGTAACAGTATGAATTGATAAACAACAATACATATCTTTAGCCAATGATCTACTTGAAGATAAAAATGTTTATGCTTTAGTTAACAAGGATCCAACAACATCAATAGAATATAATTCTAATAATCTAGTTACAACTATGTTTAAGACAAATATGATTGACCAAATTACAACAAAAAAACTAAAGAATTACAATTCAATATATGTCCAAAATTTTATGGATTACCTAAAATTCATAAACCTACTCTAGCTTTAAGATCAATTGTTTCTTGTATAGAAGCACCTATTAAAAAATTAGTAGATTTCATATCCAATATTTTGACAACTTCATACAATAAATCTAATAGCTATTATATTAAAGATTCTTTTGAATTTTTAAAATCTATTAATAATACATTAATCAGTCTAAAGTGTATCCATCCAAACAACGGAGAGCGTCAAAACAATAACATGCATAGAGCACGTGATTTATGAAAATGGAGATGCTTGTACAAGGCCGCATTAAGAATTACGTGGAACATATTTAAATTATTGAAAAAGTATAAATTAGGAAATTGGTGCATAAAGCCTGCTTATTTATAAAAAAATAAGGTGAATATTAATGAAAATTAATGAGGAAGAAAAGTATAAAATTAGGGATATGTATACATATATTTAGACAATAACATTCAAAAACTAAAAAAAAAAGATCACATTTTATGTTATATAAAAATGGCAAAACGAACAAAAGTAATAATACATAATATGAATAAATGTTAGTCGAAATCTGAAGAGCTAAGGCTAGAAGAATCATCACTAAGATTAATTATTATTTGATTTCTATCGATTTGTTCATCTATAAGGTGGTCAAGTTTATGCGAGACACCTATATGCAGAGGCTGTGAACAGGAGGACGAAACAGTAGAGCATCTGCTCTGCGATTGCGACGCTGTTTCGGAACTAAGGGAATCCATTTTGGGAGAACGATGGCCAACCATGGCTTTTCTTAGAACAGCCTCCTCGGGCAACATCGCCGCCTTTTTTACAACACTAGGCTGGACGATGGCCTAGATGGATTGGTTGACCTGGAGAGGACGCACAGGGGGTCCAATGGGGCCTAAGTGCCGCGGCCTTTCAAGGCCACCCTCTCACCATTTCCAGATTCCAGAAGGTGGTCAAGTTGCAACATTTTTACTTCTACTTTATCTCTTACATGCTCTACGCAATTGTTCCATTTTTCTGGTGTAATTGATATAACGGCCTCGTGGAAAATATTTTTTACATCACTAAATTTAAAACTTGTATTTTTATTTGCAACATAGTTTTTTATATCCGCCCAAATCAGTTCAATCGGGTTGAGCTCACAATGATAAGGAGGAAGCCGTAATACTGTTCTGTTATGTGCTTTAGCTACTTCGTCGACGATGTTTTTGTTATACTTTGTTTTATGTTCATTCACTATACTTAGTAATTCTGCTTTAACCATGTTGTCTTCAAATGGTATGGTCTTAGAACGCAGCCAGTCTTGAATTTCTGCTTTTCTAGTGGCTGTAGTAGGAATTTTTTCAGCTTTCCTGGAATGGTACGGGGCGTTGTCTAAAACGATGACACAGTGTTCTTCTAGCGTGGGTAATACCTTGGTAAACCAACTTTCAAAAGATTTTCCGTCCATTTCCTCATGATAGTCGCCCGTTTTTTTTTACTCGAATCCCCACAAGGCCTCAGGAACAAAACCGGTTTCACTTCCTATGTGACAGATTATTAACCGTTTTCGTTTTCCTAAAAATATTATTTATTGTAGACAGATACACAAAAGATAAATTGAGAAAAAAAATGCATAAATGGAATCTAAATAGACTCAACTTTATTCAGTAAGACATAGCAAATCACTTGATAAAACCGAAGTTTTTTCAATATTACGATTTGGCGAATGAAATTTAATAAAATCTATGAAAACTAAACAGAGAAGCGATAGAAAAATCCGAATTTCGGTTGAAGTAAAAAGTATTATATTAACATCCTTACCTGAAGGGTTTTTCAATCTAGTTGATAAGCCGTTTAAAAATGCCTGCCTTGAGGAGGTTATCGACTCATCTACCCAAATTTTGGACTTAGTGTGACCTGTATTTACCCATGTTTCATCTAAATAATAGATTTTTCGGTTTTCTCTTCTATACGTTCTTATTTTTCTTAAATAATCTCTTGTCCACAAAACGATTTCCGGTTTTTCAAGCAATAAACTGTTTCTTCCCCTTTTTTTAAATTTAAAGCTAATTTTTTTCAATAGCTTGTGAAATGTAGATCTTTTAAAATTTGGTAAATCTGGGTCATCATTTACCTCTCTCATAATTGCACTTATGGTCGGAATTTCATTTCGAAAAAAGAATTGATGTACTTTTCTTCTTATCGCGTTTAAATCAAAATCGTCCACCATGTCAACAATCTTCTTTCTGGATGGGTATGGTTTTGGAGTCGAAACGGAATGATTTTGTTTGCATTCCCTCATAATTGCGTAAACACTTGAAGGTGATACTCCAGAAATTGTTGCTACCGTCCTTACAATTTCATCAATTGGCAATAAAGGATGTGCTTTAATTTGGTTTTTGTACACATTCAAAATTACAGTTTTTTCATTAATATTCAAATGAAGTTTTTTTGGTCTTTTTTTTGGTGGAGTGTAAAAACACATGTTTGCATTTTCTTCAGCAGTATCTGTACTCGACATTTTTACCACTTTGTATTTTCAAAATTTAAAAATTCCCTCAATATACAACAAAAAACTACTACACGCACTTACGAACAACCGAGACAAACAAAAATTAATGTTTAATGTTGTTTAAACTATGTAACTATAAACGTGTCTGAGAATCCGGACCTGCAGATAAGCACCTGAAAATGCGAATTGTTAGTCAGTCAATCGATATAATTCGGCTGGCGCTATTGGTTAAGAACAGAAGGCCAGTTTATTTCGACCAATAAATGCATATGCACGAGGTGATCACGCTCTGATCATTGTTTTGGAACACTTTGTTTATTGGATGGATACACTTTAGACGTTAAATCACTCTTTACCAACATACCAATCAATTTAGTAATCAATAGTATCAATAAACATTGGATCAGTACCTACATCTGTAAATTGTAATATATCAAATGATATGTTTATTAAAATAATAAACTTTATCTAACTAACCCAAACTAACCATTTTTGTTTGAATAATAAATTTTATAAACAAGTTTTTGGAACCCCAATGGGTAGTTCTATTTCTCCAATCATTGCCCAATATGTA
>JAEQML010063838.1:0-22685 GCA_016904865.1 Pissodes strobi
AAATTTATGCTGCAGTGAGTTTTGTTATCTGAGATTTTAGAAAGGACTATAGAATTCTTCGTCTGTAAGCTTTCACAACCTCAATAATTGTAGCAAATTTCATTAACAGGAAAACATGATCAGGTGCTTCTGTCAAAAACGGATTGATGTAAGTATGGGTCAGAATTGTCGGTTACTTTAAAGTATTTGCTCGTATCAATGTTTTTTAATTTTAGACATTTTTCTAACATCGAAAACCTCCACCATAGAGCTGATTGTTTGCACGTTTTTGAAAGCTCGAATAAGTAAACTAAAACTACCTCCTCCTTTTCGCGACTGCTTTTATTTTTTTGGTTAAAGGTTTCATATCCTTTGAAGTATCGTTTTCGCGATTTTTCTGGTAAAAGAAATTAACATTATCTGCAGCTTCAATGATTTCGATATACCTAGATAGTAGTTATATAGGTAAGTATTAAAAGGTAATTCATTAAATAAATTGACAATGATTATAATATGCGTGTACTAACTACTTGAAAATCTTCGTTACTTTTGAGTATCTCATGATGCGCATTCGATTGAATATATTCTGGCAAAGCAGACGTCGATTTCAGTAAAATGAGCATCCATCACAAAGAGATATGGCTTTGAGGACTAATACGAATTTACGATCGTATTTATATTTATTTGGGACCAGCTGGTATAAAATTTAAATAAATCATCGTATTTTGTGACACAAATGTAAAATTTAAACTATAAAGCCAGAGGTCATTTTTACCCCTAAAGACCCTGCCTCGAGATCAGCAATCGTTAACCCAAATTACGGCAATACAATTTCAGTTAATTCTGCTTTGACATAATTAAACCCTAAATTTTTTACGCGTACCGACGACACAGCGAAATTACAACCGATTTTTAAAACGTTTCGTTAGGGATTTTTTAGTTTAATTTTATTTTATGGACATGTAACGCTTGTCGCGTTAAGATTTTGTCATAATTCCGAACCAGATTTTAGCTTTCATCTTAGGAAATTTTTTGAAATATTTAGCCTAATTTATAGTTATCATATACATCATTTTATGATAACCCATGCTAACCAGTATCTGTATAAGGGAGTTTGCTTTGTTTATATTTAACCAAATACTAATTAATTACACAAGAAAATCAAGTTGCATTAAAACAAATTATTTTGAGAACGGCATTAAATATAAAAGAATATTTTGAAAACTATAATCTGCTCATTTCTCATTAAATGCTTTGATTTTTGTGCAATGTTATGTGTACTAACAAAAATTTTGAATCAATATTCAGTCTTTAAAATGAAAATCTGAAAAAACTCAAAGACCCGTTAATTATTGATTTTTGTATTCTATTTTCAACATCCCAGTTACACCCAAAATTTTAAATAGGAAGGACTGTTTAGTGATATGGGTCCAGAATGGGAACACTGTCTGGAGCAGGTACTGTGAGGCCCTTGGGCGGAAATTATCCACCCCACTGGGCGAGCACACTACGGTTTTCCAAGTAGAAATTTTTGCGATCATGATAGGGTCTGGGAATCGTTAAGTCTCAATGTCGATGGCGGAAGGATTTTCTTTTGCTTCGACAGCAAGGCATCACTAATGGCGCTGAAGTTAGTCCGCACGCGCTCCTTGTTGGTGAGGGAGTGTAGGAGCTGGTTGACTGAACTTGCAATGCATAAAAAGGTTACGCTGATCTGGGTACCGGAACACTCGGGTGTCCCGGGAAACGAGGCCGCTGACGCCTTAGACAGAGAATGCTCCGCACGTAGATACTTATGGCCTGATGCCTGTGTGGGGATCTAAGATGGTGTTCGCGAAAGAGCTTTGGAGGCCTGGAAGGAGGGTCGGGCCGAAGACGTATAGCGGACGGGTCCGGGTATTAGACAGACAAGCCTCATGATACATGGGCTCGCGAAGGGTCTCACCAGGGGGTTGTTGCGCCTACCTAGCAATAATTCTACAAATATCACTGTAGGCTTATACAGGCCCCTAACTCTGCTGAGATTTGCAAAAGATGGAGAGTGTAGATGTTGCATGTAGGACGATGAGAACCTATACCATCTACTAACGGAATGCCCCGCTTTTGCGTGGGTAACTCAGAATCTTTGGCGCGACGTTGATCGAGCCAGAATCAGTGCGTCGTATTAGTCTGAAGGAGATACAGGCTTTCTAAAGGAGGACCGGTATCTTAGAGATTCTCTAACGCGGCCTGGGGGCACGACGGCGACCGGCCCAATTGGTGACCCAAGTGCAAGGCCCGCTAGGGGCCACCCCTTCTGATACTGATACTGACTGATACTGACACCTGTTTTTAAAAGTTTTTTAACCTTGATTATAACCTGCACATTTTTGTTGTCCGACCTCTATGGTTAGAAGCATTCGGATTTGTCACTTTTCAAAATCCTCGTTTTGTCTAATCATGGAAACTATAAATTTTTTAGTATTTCAACGGTCTTAGTGTTTTTGGCATTTTATATTCATTTTCAATCTAAGTTAAGCCAATATATAATTAGTTCGTCATTTTAAATTACAGAAATTGATACAATTATAGAACACTCATTGATTTTAATAGGGGTCTTGGCAAACGTCGGGGTCCAACGTTATGAGGCAGGGGGCATGTGTGAACCACGATACACTTATAACGGTATGCTGCTTAGGCGAACGCAAATTCGAACGCGCCGCGCAATACGTCACGTCCGAAATAAAACAAGCTAGGAGTGCTGTGTTTCTGTGAATGTTTACAAAACTTGGTTGTGCAGTTGCTTCGTGTACAAATTATAATCAGAAGACTAAAGGTTCAAACATAAAATACTTTAGGTTCCTTTCAAATTCAGATATTGGAAAGCAATAGATTATTGCTTGCAAACCGGATGATAAAATTAATTTAAAAAATGGTATGTACAGGATTTTGTTTTAAAATTACAATACAAATAGGGTAGAAGTTGTATGTTTGTTGAAAATATGTGCAATTCATATTTTATCAGCAAAATGCATTCTTGTAATAATATTGAATCTATGTTTCTATTCTTCATTTATTTTGTTTTAGCATGTATCTGCTCGATTCATTTTGAGGAAGGATGTTTTGAACTGCCCTTAAAATACAGGCTTTTATCTTGTTCTCCGGCTAAAAACAGCGTGATGCCAAAGGATGGAGCAGTTCCAACTATAAATTTACCTAACAAAATTATATTTCCTGCTGAAAAGCGAAATGAAAGATCACAATGGCTATCCAAAAGGAGACAAAAAAGCGTGGTGAAAGAAATGATTGAAGCTGCGGATATATTTTAACTGCTCGACTTAATCAAGATGTGTTGGAAAACTTTTTCGCATATATTAGAGGAATGGGGGGTTCCAACGATCATCCATCACCCAATCTCCCTTAGATTTTAAGTATCGATTGAAGTGGTATATTTTGGGCAAAAATTCTTCTGCAATATTCACTGAAAACAGAAATACTTTAGAAAGCAGCGATTCTTGCTTAGTAAATGCTACTACTGAAGATATGAATTCTATTGACGAAGCTGAAAATGAAAGCATATGTTTAACAAAAAAAAATATTTTCTAATCTAACTAACCCAAATGAAGTCAACACAAGTTATAATTCTGACTATGTAAATATTATAATCCAGCATTCATTTGTACTACCTCCATAGGCAAGGAGGAAGAACTAGATAGAGATATTTTGGATGTCGCGGAAGATTTTGAAGTGAAAGAGAAAATCAGCGAAGAATCTTTGAAATACATGGCAGGTTTTGTTGCTTTCAAATTCAAAAATAAATACAACTTAGGTATTCCAACTAACAAGCCCGACACCGCAAAGGCACCCGAGTGGTTACAATTTATTTGGCGAGGCATGTTGCTGCACCCACATGATTCATTCTCAAAAATGGGAAAAGAATTTTTTGCTATGCATGGAAGGACATTAGCGAAGGTAAAACATATTTTCCGGATCCTGGCAGAAAACACGTTGGCCAAGTTAGATAAGGACAAAATTATCCATTTGGAAGTACTGATGTGTCTTAGCAAGACACGTACATATATAAGATTGAGAAGCCTCAATAGAAAAATAAGCTTCCAGAATTGCCAGAGGAAATTGGACAAAAAAATGTCAAAATTCACAAACCGAAAAAATTGAACATTTTTGTAAAACACCTAATAAACATTTTTAAAACCATATGATAGCTGGTTATTTGTAGTAATACTTCTTAGAATCTATATGTATTATATGTTTCAAGTAACATTAATTCCAATGATATGGTTGAATGATATGGTTGACATTAGTATCAAGAAATAGAAATTGTAAAAGTTATATACCAGCATAACTTTTACAATCCTTATTTCTTGATACTAATGTCAACCATATCATTCACCATATCATTCATCGTGAAAACCAAGATATGGTACACACTGAAAAATTTGATAATACTAGCATACAAAAAATACAATTTGCAAGATCCTGTATCTGTATTAGCAGAAAATGTTTATCTTTCAAGATTTTTCATTTGCAGCAAAAAACCTCACCCTAAGAAAAAGTAAGAATAAGAATTCTAAGGCGCTAACACCGGTATCCCACTTGTTATACTGATTTTCCTTCGCACGTGACGTCACTCGCTGAACCGGCATCGGGCCGAGATGCGCGCGGACATACCGCTTGTAAGTTTATCGTGGTGTGAACTACTAAATAGCATAAACCGCTAAATAAATGTCACTTTGTAATAGCCTTGAAAAAATTGAGCCAAATAGCACTTTCAAATTATCCTGTATTTTAATTATATAATCATCCCTTATATGTAGCGTGAACTTTTTAAAATCTGATATATAGTTTTTCGTTAAAATGGCTTTGAAATTAGTTTAACGGTCTTAGTGTCTTTGGAATTTTTTATTCATTTTCAATCTCAGTTAAGCCAATATATAATTACTTCGTCATTTTGAATTATTACAGACATAAAACTTGTGGATTTGTAAATGATTGCATTTGCAGCATGCATTTTGAAAGAAACTTTTTGTCCAATGACATTTTGCGGCATAAAGGCTACATTTATCTGGATTACTCAACACAGGGTTGTGTTTATTTAGATGCTGCTATTCAGAAATGATCCCCTATTTAAAAAAAACAATGCGTTTTATGATTTATTCGCTATTTAGTTATTTTGCCTAAGACCTTCAACGGTAAACGCATAAATAACAGAATCTCGTTTTGTATTTGAAAATCTGGCTACGTCCGCTCAGATATCAATATCTCATGCTACCGCATAAATTAAAAATATAAATTTAAAATACAAAAAAGAGCGAACCAACCTGAAATATAACAGGAATTTTTATCAGATTTAATGAAGGAGAAATAAATCATGGACCTTTTGTTTCGGCGCCTTTCTGCCAAACAAACCGAAAGATCTGAAGGGCCTTAAAAAAAGTTCCGAATAAATTGAATCCTTATATTTTGTGGCTCGGTAGAAGGCTATTTTTTTTCTTAATTAACAGATCTTTTAGAGATTTTGTAATTAATTGCCAAGTAAAAGAAGGGTATAAATAAAGGCACTTTATTTTTAAACATAAAGGAAGATATTTTAAGAAACAAGCTTTTAGAAATTAATTCAGCACGGTGCTGTAGCGCGATACATAAAAGAGAAAGCACCAAGTACATTAAGCTTTTCTGAATGTTATATATTATGTTAAAGTCTACGGTCCCCTGATGCTATTTTTCCAAAAAAAATCAGGTCTCGCCAAAGGCCTCTTAGATTTAGAGAGCCCCTAAAGGGACTGTTCTGCGGCATTACGCTAACAAATGTTATCGCTGTTCAGAAGTGTAAATAGTGAAAATATGGCTTCTGAAAATATTATTGGTACGTTATTTATGGGACATTTATTTTTAATCCTTGAAAAATTGGTACTTTCTACGAAAACTATTATTGCCCTGAAATGCTTATAAATTTTTTATATAATAACATCTTTTTGCCAATACCTACGCTGATTAATATTAGAAAGACATTTAGATAATTTTATACGTTATAATACATGTGTAATCAGCTACAATATTATTTAAAATAATTTTTAATATATTTTTTTCAGGCTCTAGATCACCTCAAATTATATATTATGTTAAAAAAAAAAAAAAAACATGAAAAATATATACGTATATTTTATATCTGGACATACGAGTACCTTTCAGTATTCCAAAGCAATTTTGCTCTACTTTTAAAAACATGCACTAACTGTCTGTAGAATTTACATTTCAGTAAGGCAATAAATATTATAAAACTCCCATTTTTAACGAACTGTTTGGATCATACTGTATAATTTATTATCAAAGAGATATTGCATGCCAGAAACATATTATCGCGAACACGCTCGGCTGGAACAATTAAATACGACGCCTTTGTGGGAATACAGAGATGCGAAGAGTAATAAATATCTAAGTGCCGGCCGTAATGCATTTTGTGAATCCGCTGCAGCTATGTGATGCCTTGGATTTGGTGCAATACCTAGTCATATGTATAAATTAGAGCGGTGACTGATGAGGTTTCCTAAAAGACTATTCGATATATAAGGAGAAGTTATAGGACTTTAAGCAACTTTCGACAACAAATAGGTTCACATATATTTGGGCTCATTATGTTTGCTTTAGTCGAAGGTAATACATGTCTTCATATGGATGAATTATATACAATTTTTCCAATAAATTATCATACTATTAAACAATGCTATCTAACTTTCGAACAATAATATCAGATGAAGTAATAATAAGGAATTAACTAATTAAAATTAACCTTTACCCTTCAGTTTGCTATTTATTCTGTCAAAAACGACCGCATCACATGTAATGGAAAAGACTGGCATAACCGAAGGTATAACTGATACTAGAAAGCAAAATGAGAACAGAAGATGGCCTAAGCATAGTCGCAGTTCGTTACAAGATTAGCATGGTAATCTAATAAATTCAATCTGATCGCTAACAACAATAGGAAATTGGAATAATACGAAGAAAAATACAGTTAAGTGTACCTATGTTGTGGTTCATATCAACTTTCGAAACAATTTTGAGAATATTAATCTTTTTTAAGTTATAAACTTAAGCATTTAGAGAACGACAACTGTTAGATATGTCTAAGCAAATATTTTTGAAACTTAGATATGGTAAGAGAACCCTCACTGTTCTTAATAAAGGTCTTGGCAAACGTTGGGATCCAATGTTGTCAGGGAGGGAGCATGTGTGCATTACTAAAACGCATACACTGATAAATAAATATCACGCTGTTACTATAGCCAACTGCCTTGAAAAATTGGGCCAAATATGGCACTTTGAAATTAGCCTGTATTTTAATTAGGTATATAATGGTCGTGCATGTGTGGCATAAACTTTTCAAAATCAAATAAATATAATTCTTTAAAGTGGCTTTGAAATTAGTATAACAAAGTGGTCCATTTTAAAGTTCGAGAAGTTTATTTGTCTTAGAACATAGTAACATTCTGAATTGTGCATTGTTCAAAAGAAGATCGGGAGACAGCTGAGCAGTAGAAGGAAGCAATTTATATTTAGAAGCTAGAGATCAACTACTATTTATTGAATTTAGCAGAACCTTGAAAGGAAATTTTTCCACATTTTAAATTTTACAACATGATCCAAACTGGAATTAAAAAATTTGACTTAAAAATTGATAAAAGTAATATCAAAATTAGAATACTTAAGATGAAACACATATGTCGAAGGAAATGCATGTCTACGTATGGATTAATTATAATTTTTCCAATAAATTATCATGATGGGGCTTCCTCTTCCATTAGACAATGCCATCTAACTTTCGAACTATAATATCAGATGAAGTAATAATAAGGAAATAACCATATACTTAGTCACTAATTAAAATTAAATTTCACCTTAAATTTTGCTATTTAAAGTTGAATTATCCTACTTTCGTCATTCTGTCAAAAATGACCGCATCATACGTAGTGAAAAAGACTGGTATAACCGAGGCTATATACAAGAAAGCGAAACGAGAACAGATGTGATCACTAGTAGCAATAGGAGATGAGAATAATACGCGGAAAATAACAAGTTAATTGTACCTAGTCGTGGCTCATATAAATTTTGAGAATATTTATGTTTTTTGAGTTATAAACTTAAATATTTCGAGGACCACCAAATTTAAATATGCACTAAGCGATTATTTTTTAAAACCCTCATTATTTTTAATAGGGGTCTTGGCAAACGTTGGAGTTCAACGTTGTGAGGGAAGGTGCATGTGTGAGGTACTATAACGTTTAAACTACTAAATGAATACTACTCTGTCATAGGTTTTATGTAAACATTTAAGATGGATTATAAACAACCCGAACGAATAGCGCAAACAATGACTCTTAAAGTTGTAATAGTCAAGAGATTTTATTATATAAAAGTTTAAGTGGATTATCGGCCGACATACTTGGCTTCTCACCTTCCAACTGCGCTTTTTTAATCACAGTGCACATTCAGGGGATTCTAACCTGCAGCCTAATTCCCTACTAACTAAGTTCCACAGTTCACATTTACGTGGACTTGGGGATACGCAATTAAAATTATTGTAAAGACGAATCTATGATAAATTTTTCAAACATAATAGTTACATAATTTTAAGGCAAAATCTGTCAAATAGATAAAGTGAGTAAAAGTAAGACAAGCAGGCGATTATTTAGTTTAGAGGAGGGTCAGCTAAAGATTAGTTATTTTTATTTTTTATATTAATTTTTTTTTACTATATCATTTGTTGTTGGTGTTGTCACTATTGTTGTTTTGGTTTACTTTTTATCTTAAACATTAGTTATAAATTTATTATTAAAACAATATTAAAAGATAATCTAGGGTTTAAAATGTCTATAAGTTTCTGGTTATTTAAATAGAAGCTGAAACTTCTAAGTTCGATTAGTTTATTTGCGTTAGAATATAATGTTCGCCCAGCCGTTGTTGACCCTCGAAACGCATGCAATTGCATGCGTTTCGAGGGTCAACGGCTGGGCGAACTATAGTAACAATCTGATTTGTGCATTGTTTAAGAGAAGATCGGAAGACAGCTGAGCAGTAGAAAGAAGCAATTTATATTTAGGAACTAGAGATCGACTATTCATTGAATTTAACAGAACAGTGAAGGGAAATTTTTGAAACGCATTTTAAAATATTAGTAAATCGAATATGATCGCTAACAGCAATATGAGATGACAATAATTCGAAAAAATGTACATGTTAAGTGTACCTATGTCTAGGCTCATATCAATTTTCGCAACAAATTTGAAACTGATAATGTTTTTTGAGCTATAAACATAAATATTTCCAGAACAACCAAATTTAAATATCCACTAAGCAAACATTTTTCAAAATTTTGATGTAATAATAGAACTCTAATTGTTTTTAATAAGGTCTGGGCAAACGTTGGAGTCCAACGTTATCAGGGAAGGAGCATGTGTGAAGTACTAAAACGTATAAACTACTAAATGAGTACCATTGTGTCCTAAGTTTTATGTAAACATTCAAGATGCATTATAAACAACGCTAGCGAATAGCGCAAACAATGAACCTTAAAGTAGAAATAGACAGCAGATTTTATTATATAAAAGTTCAAGTGAATCATCGGCCGACATACTTGGTTTCTCACCTTCCAGCTCCGGCTTATTTCTCACAGTGCACATGTACGTGGTAATCAGGGGGTTCTAACCTGCAGCCTAAATCCCTACTAAATTCCACAGTTCACATTTACGTGGACTTGGGGATACGCACTTAAAATTGTAAAGTCGAATGTATGATAAGTTTTTCAAAAATAAAAGTTTAATAATTTTAAGGTAGAATCTGTCAAATAGATAAACTGCAGTGTTAATTCTGAGTAAAATTAAGGCAAACAAGTGAGGCGATTATTTAGTTTAGATGAGGGTCTGCTAAAGATTAGTAATAAATATTTTTTTTTTCATTTTTGATATTATTTTTTTTTACTATTTCATTTGTTGCTGTTATTGTCACTATTGTTGATTTATTTTACTTTTTATCTTAAACATTAGTTATTAATTTATTATTGAAACAATTTTACAAGATAATCTAGGGTTTAAAATGTGTATAAGTTTCGTGTTATTTGAAACAGAATAGTTATTTATGTATTAAGGGCATTATGAAGATATTTATGCGTCCGAGGGCAACAGTCTTACAAAGCCGAGGGCCTTCGGCCCGAGGGTTTGTACGTTGCCCGAGGGTATAGACATCAAGTAATGCCCGTGGTACATACAACATTTTATGTCCTACTCGAAAACATGTCCTACTTCAAGTTAAATTAAAAAAATATCAAAATCACGAAAGGTTTTTTACTTATATAGTTGCTAAATAAACAAAGGTAATAAGTGTTAATTGTTGTGCTGTCAAAGTCAAAACTGAAATTCATATAAAATAATGGATTTTCCGTTGATTCCGGTTAGAATTGCTGTGAATGCTGCCAAAGCTTTGGATAATCTTGTCCCAAAGAAGCCTAAAGACATCTATGATAAAGAATATAAAAGGTTTGGGGATTGGATGAAAAATAATGATGTAATGTACTTGGATATTTCCAGGAATTGGTATGTTCAAATTGTTGTTGTAAATTATATTAAAATACTAATTTTGTATACCGATTATAGTCTGGAACATTCACTCCTAATTCCCTATGGACGAAATTTTCAATGTTAAAGAAGACATTAATAGTTAATAAAAATATAGACATTGCAAAATATTGCAAGTTAGGCCAGTATCTAAAGCAAGCATCCAAAGGATATGAAGGTTTGAAATCGAAAATTTTGACTCGAGAAGAAGTGCTGAAATTCATCCGTGAAGCTCCCAATGTAACCTTTTTGATGTACAAAGTGGCTCTGTTATTTGGTGTATTTGGTGGGTGCCGCCGCCAAGAGCTAGTTAATATATTCGTTGAACATATAGAGGATAGAGGATCCGTAGTAATAGTTAATATTCCCGAAGCAAAGACTGATAAAAAGCGCGTCTTCACAATTATTGATGAGAAGGAGATGGATTGTTTGAAGCTACTGAGAACTTATTGGTCTTTACGCCCGACGAACTGCAACATCAATAGATTCTTTTTGTGTTACCGTGACGGTCGTTGTTTTTCACAGCCAGCCAGTTGGGAAAAACACCAAAGGCAAGATTCATTCCATTATTGCAAAATACCTGGGTCTAAGCGATGCGGACAAATATACTGGTCATTGTTTACGCAGAACCTCTGCAACTTTGTTGGTGGACGCGGGGGCAAACATGATCACATTGAAAAGACATGGTGGTTAGAAAAGTTCAGCGGAGGATATTTGGAAGACAGTATGTCTTCTAAAAACAACATTTCGAAATTGATAGCTGGAGTACCATCAACATCATCGTCAATTTCTGTTAGTGAAAATCACGAAATAATGGAAAACATTGACTTATCAAAAGCCGGTAAAATTGTTTTTACTGGGTCTTTTCATAACTGTTCATTTAATATAAATGATAAATAAGTTTTTTCCTAATAAAAAGTTGTTACTTTGATTTTTCCTATTTATTTCTCTTAATGCCCGAGGGCATTAGAAACTTCCTTAATGCCCTAGGGTATTATATACCATTTAAAGTGTCTGGTAACTATGGTATTATGAAATAATAATATTCGAGTAGGACATAAATAATTTTAAAGGAACAAATAAAAGCTGAAACTTCTAGGTTCGAGAAGTTTATTTGCGTTAGAATATTATAACAATCTGATTTGTGTTTTAACCATCTATTCATTGAATTTAGCAGAAGAGTGAAGGGAACTTTTTCCAAAGCATTAAAATGTTAGAATGTGATACAAACTAGAATTAAAAAACTAATTAAATTAATATCAAGATTAGAATATTTAAGGAGAAGGAGATATGTATTGGAATGTGAACCATAATGATAAAGCAGGATGTTTGCCTAAAAATAATTACCACGATTATTAATTCACCAAAGATGTTAAGAATGGAAACATTCAGGAGTCATGACGCTAAAAAAAGTGCGTTATGAATTCTTATAGGAACTGATTTTAAATTCTCTTTACAATTATGAAAAGAGGACGACAGACAACAAAGTATTTTATATTTTAGAGAACATTTTTTACATCATTAGATGTGCTATTATATCTGTGTCATAGACATGTAGCTAATAACTACAATAAAATGGGACTTCTCCAAGTGCCTTTGTTACGTTTTAGTGTAGTCAGCAAAGTTCAATTTGTTTTAAATTTAATATTTTTTACTGTAAAACCTAAATTTGTTTCTTTTCACATATGGTTAATATGATTGGAATATGATGTCTCTTAAGCGATTTAATTACATAAATGATGCTAATTTCATCAATGTAGAAAATCCAAATTCAATTAACTATAACGGCGGAGAAAGATCGCGGAGCATTACCACGAGGGCCAGCCCAAACAAGACTAAATTAGTATTCTTTACAAGGGAGCGTAGACTGGAAGAAATTCTTTCAGTTATCAACTTGCTCGGCCACCCTTTGAGCTATAAAGAGTCAACTAAGCATTTCGGGGTCAAACTGGATTCTAAGTTGCCCTGGAAGGAGCAAGTTAGTAGCGGCATTAGGAAGGTAATTAATGCTTTATGGGCTTGTAGGAAAGCTTTCGGAAGTACGTGGAGCCTATAGTCGAGGATCCTCAACTGGACTTATAGGGCTGTAGTTTGCTCCATTATCACCTTCGGCGCCATCGTATGGTGAATCGGTACGCAAACGGCTATGTCTGGGAATCAGTTTAGAGTTCACAGAGCGGCTTTCATGAAAATTAGGTGCTATGATGACAGCACCTATGGGGGCTCTTGAGAGACTAACTGGGTTACCGCATCCCTACATGTTCCTGGAGTATGAAGCTTTGAGGTGTCCATATAGATTGAAAAGCCTCGGGCGCTTAAAGACCAATAGCAGCCCGAGAGGACACATCAAAGTCAGGAGAAGGGGGTTTGGAACTCTTACAGACGACATAATGTCAATCTTTAGATCAAATAGACCCTCAGGGACTAATCCAAGAATCAGGCAAGCTGGGCTACTCTTAGGTAGCGTTGTAGAGTGTGAACCTTTATAGATCTAAAAAGGTTGGACATGAAGCCTGTGACAGGGCTCCTCACACTGTCGCTTGGACAGACATTTGCACCTGCTGCTAAACGTAGAAGATATGAATGCAAGTGGTACTTGGTGGACGAGGAATCGTTCACTTACGACTGTTCAGCGTTGGCTAGGATAAAAGAGGTGCCCTTTGGAAGTTGCGTGCTGAATGCGGAAGACATAATAAAGATCCAGCCTTAGCTAAAATGGTCAGGCTACTGGTGGACTACGTGCTAAGGATCACCCTTCCGCTTTTCAAATTCATTCAAAAATTTGGCTGAAACTTAAAAAACAATTTACACAAAATAAAATAATAAAGGAAAAACTAACTACAGGATACCTACTTTCAAAGCAATAAGCTAAATTGAATTGTTGCAATTCCGTTTAATAGCATTCTCTTTTTACAAGCATCCTGATTAAAGATTTAATAGGTCTTAAAACTTTTTATTTGATACATGTTTTCTCCAGAAAATTATTCATTTTAAAATCAAGGTTTTAGCAGAAGAAAGCATTCGAGTCGCACAACTTAATCTCTTATTGCCTTATCACTGGAAAATAAATTTAGTAGATTGATTTAGTCTGTCACTGGTAATAATAATTCATCCAATGAAAGTTAAAGACCGGTCATTTTTAAAAGGAGCTTCTCACCTCATATCGATTGCAGTATCATATAACTAACTATGGATTGAGAACTCAGGTAGACCAATCAAGTCCCGTATTATTAAAGCGCTCATGCAAATACATAAAGAAACCATGAAATAATAATTTTTAATCCGAGCATAATGCCTGCCACAAAAATGTTGTACCAATTTAATTAAGTGGAAGTTATTTCTGGGACCCTAATAGTTGCTCTCTCATAACCCTTGAATTGCCTACCCTTAATGAAATATTCTATGGGCCTAGAGAGACTTATATGAGAATATAAACCCAAAATTAATAATCCTTACGTTCACTGGCTTGTTATTAAAACATACTACGTGATAGGAAACGCCTGCGTATCTAGTGGCTAAAATATTTGATATAAATCAAATAGTTGTGTGTTGCTTTCGGCAGTTGTATTATTCAAAACTTGATTTTCGATTTTACAATGCACACGTACGATGGATCCAAATGATCATATTCATTGCAATTAGCGATCTGCTGAAGGATGTTATGCAAAAGTTTCTTTCTAAATAAGAAAAATATGTACTTCTTGGTTTAAATTTGTTCATAAAGTGATCCCTGTATAGTTGTTTTCCATTTTCTTCTGATTATATCAGTCTGTTAACTCCATTTTTGAACGGCTGATAATTTTGTAATCCCATAATCTGTATTTGGAGTTAAGGTTCTCATTTGCAAGAAATTTTCGAAGCTGCGTTAGGGCTGCCCTTGTTTGTTCTACTCTACACTTAATTTGAATTTTTCTTTATAAGACAAACCAAATATTAAAATTTTGTGGCTTATTAGATTTCCATTCGAAATGTTAATTGAGTTTACAATAGTAAATTTAGTCTTATTTATGTTGATTTATAATCATAGCTGTTGTCATCGCAAAAATATCCAGAATCCTTAATCTTTTTTTTGTTGGAATTATTTAGATCCTGCATTGCTCAGAACTATATTTCAATTACATGGAGAGTAGTGAGAGTGATTTTTATTCTCAAATCAATAAAAGCGGACTACATTCAGACGAAATCATACCGCTCAATAAATCTCTCTAGTTTTCTATTGAAAACGATGAAGCGAATAGTAGACGTCGCATAAGGGAAATTATTTTAGTGGGGACACCAAACCATGTGCAACAATATGCTTACCAGACGATAATGAGGGCGTGTTTGTCAACATGTCTTTCGAATCCATCTGACAGGCTGTGAGCAGGCCCGGCACAGATCCCTTTATTGTAAGGTGGACAAGGACCATGCGATCAGTCAAGGCGAAAACTTGTATTGACCCTGTGGCAGCCAGGGCAGCTGGGGGTTGCCCCAAAGCTGAAGTTTTATCGTCCCTTCTTTGGCACCTAGTAGTAGACGGGAGCTGAATGAGGAGGCCCATGCATCGGGCACTCCAGTTTTTAAATAGATGATGCCAGGGGAGAAGGTCTCAGAATCAACCCAGACCAGTCCGAATAGTTCTATTTACGAGAAAACGTAGGCTGGGCGATATTTTCCAGCCATCGATTTGTTAGGCCAGCCTTTGAGCTATGAAGGGCCAATCAAGCATTCTAGCTTGACCTGCATACCTGATGCAGCGTCATCAGGAAAACGAAAAATGCTTTCTATGGGTTTCTTAAAGGATTTTTGAATGCACGTGAGAGATACAGCCGAGGATTTATAGCGCATAGTATGCCCCATTACTATCTATAGAAGCCTCCTATAGTGGATCGGTACGTAAACTGCCGCATCTAGGGCTCAGTTAGACATAGTTCAGAGACTGGCTTGCATGGAAAATGGAAATGCTATGAGAACGACACCTACAAATGCTTCTAAGAAACTGACGGGTTTGCAGCCCTTCAACCTATTCCTTTAGTCTCGAAAGCTTCAGTTCGGTTAGCCTCACATGGGTCCCAGGACACTCGAATGTCCCGGGCTAAGAGCCTATCGTCTGGCATGATAAGGTTCCGCAATGGGTCTAGTGGGATCTGAGACTATATTCTACTATTGCAACTAGTGATATGCAATGAATGAGTAGGCCAAAGTTCTAGGGCGGATTACTCCAGAAATGAGACAAGCTGGGCTTCTCCTGTGAGACACAGATACAAATAGTGATTCAAATGTGCACAATGTGCTCAGATTAGTTCAAATTCAATCCTTGATTTTTATTACGTCTTCGACGGCGACCACTAAATAATCTTGGAATGTTTTTAGTATTATCTGCTCTAGTATGTTGTTCATAGGAACGTTGTTTATTTTTATACCTGAGGGGTTATCGGAGAACGTCCTAGAGGAAACTTTGCTCACATTTTTTCTTATTCAGTCATGTTTTAGCTGTTTAGAATCCAGTGTCAGTTGGCAGCATATCTGATATCCTTATTGTAAAGGCCTAATTTCATTTGACATTCTAAAATTCCTCTTCGCAATCTGTGAGATATATGAGGGCCAATGGATCTCCCACCCTGAAGCCGCTGGGAAGGCCCACTAAAACTTTTATTAAAAATTAATGAAATGTATCTATAATTTTATATAATATGAGTATAATAATTTACACTAATTTAAAGCTTAGTAAATTGTTTTTCCATGTACAATGTGTAATATTACCCCCTTCAACTCTTTTCCTTTTCACAGCAGCAGAAAAATGTTAAAAACAAAAGTTGTATGCATTTATTTAAACATATACAGGGTATGGCATAATAGGTCAAAGTCATATTTTTAAATTGAGCATCCTGTATCTACCTTCAATTCTGAATATAATTTATATTTAATGTCATGCATAAATGCAACTCTTTTCGACTTATTAACATTTGAAAATTCAATAGCATAGGTAGGAAAGTTAAATAGTCTATTTCTGGACTTTAATGTATTTATACATGAGTAAACATTTTTATCACAAGACGGATTAAAATATTGAATCAATTTTCAAGTATAACTTTTATTGTTTGTCATAACTTAGTTTTAAAAAAATATCATCAAAATTGTTAGTAAAAGCAATTAGTGATTGCTCAGGTTAGTTTGGGTAGTTAGGACATAATTTTTACTTATGAGTTGTTCCGCAGGAACTAAGATAAATATTTAATCGATTTTAGTGTTAGCTTTATGTTTATAATCAGCTCTTTAATACTTATAAGTATTATTCTGATAGTGTGTGAGGTTGATTCCTAGCACTAACAGAAAACGGTTTTTGGTTATTCCTATTTGTATATTTGCGAGTTTTAGTTGTTTTCAAATATATGAATATATTCATGTAATGCCAAAGGTTTTAAAAAATATTAGCAAAATTGATAGTGAAAGCTGTTAGTGATTTCTTAGGTGACGAATACTAAAGCTATCTATATTGGTTTATAATATTTACTTATGAGTTGTTCCGCAGGAACAAAGATAAATATTTAATCGATATTTAATATATGTTACGCTGATCTGTTCTTTAGTACTTTGTTACTTTGCAATGTATCTGAATATTATATGGCGATTTTCTGTGTATCCGTTAAATTGTAATATCGATTGTCACAACATTACTACTACAAGTGGATTTCAGTACTCCGACCCGTTTGACAGTGAGCGCCTTCCGAAGATGCGCATGAAAATAGGATATATCGAAGGAATTGAAATTGACGCGCTCTTCTCCTTTGAACTTTCCTCCGCGAAGATGCCTTATGACAAATAAGTTTTCAACTGCTGGTTGAAGATTACCAGATAGCATTTTTTTGTTAAAATTACAAAGCTGAGTAACACGCATCTTTTGTTAGAATACCAGCTATGCTGTTGTGAAACACCGTGTGAAAGGTGGTGTGATGCCCTTTTATTTCAAAAGGTAGGTTCGACCCATGTGCTTTTTACTAGCTAAATAAAATCGTTTGTCATTTCACCAGGGTCTTTCCGAAGAACTGATCCCCATTTGATCTGGGGATTTCCTTTCTTAGGGCGAAAACACAGTGAAAGCCGGTTTTCTGCTTACCGGAAACCAGCGCCGATCGGTTCCGAATTTCGGAACTTAGTGCGGACACAGTGCCGACGAGGAAAAAGCAAATAAAACTAGCCTTGTCAGTTCTACTTTAAGTTTCGCGTCAACATGGCGTCTAGCTCATCTGACGATGAATTTATTGTATTAGATAGCCTTGTAACTAAAATAATTACTAGAAAAAAAGTTGGTGTTCACCCATAATGAGGGCTTTCTAATGTAACACCCTATATGCCTATTCCTAATACTTTAAGAGTTATTGGCAGTTGAATTCGCCATTTTGTTTGTTCTTTTATTTTTTTATGGCAACAGCCACCTAAGAATATAACTTTTTGTTTAGCTTTTGAAGTCATTGAGGTGAGTTTCGCCAATTGCTTCGAGTCAATAACATTTCTATTGCTATGTAATTTACTTTTCTTGTCCCATATGGGGCATTTCTTATATACTGATGCTATTAACACCTCTATATCCATAGCTGTACCTGTCTGCCTGTAGGAACAACCGGCTAGAAAGAACTAAATAATCATTCCGGTAAAACCGGTGACGCCGACTACCAGCGCCAACAAGCCTGAGCCTGTCTCTATTGTGTTATTGCCAACTTGAAAGCATTATTTATTATAGAAGCTTATAGGCGCCGATCGGCGCTGGCTGCCGGTAAGCAGGAAATCGGCTTCCACTGTGTTTTTACCCTTAGGTAGGAGCCCGCCGTCTTATCCGAAGTGGACCAGGCCGAGAGTTTTGTCGAGAAACTGATCGTCCCAGCTGAGAGGTTCATCTAGCTCGTCCATCTACACTGGAGTCCAGCCCAGTAGCTTTTCACATACAGAAGGCTGAAGATATCGGCGAGTCCTAGTAGGATCTATTTAAATTATTAAGTGGTAGCCCTACCTGTATCTATAATTTAGTTTTTTCTCTATCGTGCTAATACTTTAAATTTTTGTAGTGAGAACTCTAAAGACAATTACCGAGAAGTATATTCTGAAATATCACTTCAAGAGATTCTGAGGTTCAGTTCCCTAGCCTTATCCAGTGTTATTTTTTGTAAAAGGCAGTGCTCTGAAGCCCTGCCAAATTTTATCGCTAAAAATATGCTATAAAATTAGGGCGTTTAAGATATTTATGCTAAGTTTATTGTATCTGCTTGTCAAACCCATTGCAGAAAATTAATCAAAATTATTTAGACCTTTTTATATCGGTAGAATTGAGCTCAACTCTCCTTACTTGGTGCGGCTATATTTATTTTTATTTATTTTATTCAGTAAATCCCTTTTAGTTTAGAATTTTGAAGACATTTTAGAAGTCTTTTATATTCTATCTTTAATTTAATATTGTCGACATATAAAACGAAAATATAAAATATTTCCTATTTAACTCAAATAAATAAATAAAATGGCCCTCATTTTAATATGGCCAATAAATGTATTCCTATTTGGATCAGCGGCAACATAAAGCAAGCGACTTTCGTTTATTAAATCTAGCTCCATTTCTAATACCTAAAAGTTTCTATCAAAAAACTAGCAAATAAGAGAAAGTCAACCATCAGACATTCGATCTCGTCAAGTTTTCTGCCTTAAATTCTCCAGAGGCTTAAATAGTTTTGCACAATCTTTAGACGAAAGCAAGTCTTTGAAACTCAAGTAAAGTTAAAAGGGCGTAAATACTTCTTTGATGAAGAAAGTCTGGCCCAGTACAAGATTTAATTTAATGAGCTGAGCCATTCTAGATATATTAAATAAAATGGACAAAAATATATTGTGAACATTTTTAAGTATTTTTTTAATAACTAATGTACAAACATCATTTTTTTTGGCGTACGTATCAAGGTAAATATGTATGCTGAAAGTTACCGAATCGCATTGCAATTGGTTTTGAAATATTAGCCCAACTAAATACTAAATCCGTCAGCACTTCCGTTGAAAACTTTTAAACTGCTTAGCGGTTTTCCACAATCTTTGAAATGCGAGTAAGGCACGGACTTAAGAATAAAAGTAGAACCAAAAAGGCACTGAGTACTCCAGGAATCCTTTGAGAATGAAATTCCCAGTTGAGAAGGATTTCGTTTATTGAACATGCCTGGCAGTCACGGACAAAGATATTTTACAGTCTGTTGACCACGTATTAATACACTGGGTGTGTTCTAGTGTTGTACGGAAATTATTAACTCACCCGTCCGTGTGGCAGGAATTTATTAACGAAATAAGATACGGTTTTTATTTATTTTTCAAAGTTTTTCAGTCACGAAATAACCAAGTTTCAGGCTTAATGAAAGTAATGCTCAATCATAAGCTGCAAAAGAATATGCATGACAAAAATCTCCATTAAAAATATTACGTATTTTCCACTTATCTATTGAGTTGGTTATTTAGTTGCAATTTTATAATCATACATCTTCATCATAGCGTTGTTCCTACAACCCGTTAAAAACAATCTGAAATTACCAAAAATTGAATCATAATTTTTCATACATCAAATTTAGGTAAAGCATAAAGTTCATGTTAAAGATTTTTATATAAGCTTAATACTTTTAACACCGCTCGACAAATCAGTTCAATCTAATCTCGGGTAGAAGTAATAAATCTGAAAAATTTGACAGGAAACTTCATTAAAAGAGCTTCAGTGCTCCCTAATTTTATTCAAGATCACCATTTTCCCTTATAAATTTATAAAAGCATGACTTAGCATTAATCTTGCTAGCTTAAATTGGCCTTAAAACCAATCCCAAAGTGTGCCTTCAGCATCGTTTAATAATATTTATTCACGACCCAATATTAATATTGTATATTATTTCTAAACACGTTACCAACCAGCCTTTACCCGCGCTCGTACCGTAACACTGACAGATCATAATTTTATATCGAGGGGACGCCGTTTAAAATTATCGTACAAGCACATTTTATTTTATATAAGATGCAGAGTACATTATGGGAGATTAAACTGAAGATAACATGATGCAGACAAATTAAATTATATGGATAAACACATATATACAATCGTTTAATCAAAACTGAAAACTGAGGTATTATTTCATATTCATTGGATGCTTGTAGTTATTTCAGACGGCTGCTTCTTGTATTTTGATAATAATGATAATAGCAAATTATTGATGTGTAAACATCTTATGCGGCGGTATGAGGGTAAATCTCGGCAAATAGGACGGAAATGTGCATGCGGATGGGGACGAAAATGTGTAAACAGCTGTGACATCATAACCATGCGCCGGGAGGGCTGCTCAAATATTTGTGCATGTCGATATAGGATATATGTTTACACATCAGTGTCTTGAGTACTAGCAGACTCACTCAATTTTTTAATTAGTAGATGAAGATTCAGAAGTATTCTCGAACATTTAAATTTGGTCTTGAATTAGATAGGATATTTTACCGCTCTGATTGACATTTAAAACAAAAAGTCAGACCTTGGATGCTTAATATGAAACCAGAATGCCGAATACCGGATTCACTTGAACATTGCTTGAATGAGACTAAATTATTAACTTCAGAAAGTCAAAAAAATACCGCTTTATTTAAAAGCAAAAAAAAATACGCTATTTTCATTATCACCACCATCATCATCATCAACATCATCATCAAAGAGCCGTTGGAGTCCACTGCCTTTCTTCACGCGATGGTACGTTGGGGCTTGTGTCATTCTGCATTCCGTTTCCTCGTATTCTCTTGATGGCATCAGTTCATATTGTCTCTGCTCTTACGTCTTCACTCTAGAATTCGTTTTGACCATCATCCAGTTATCGTACCACATGGCCAACCCAATCCCACTTTTGAGTTGCTACTCTTTCTATGATATCAGCCACACGCACCTAAAACTTTGATCCAGTTGGACGAAACTTGACCCATAAGAAAGTCTTTGTATTTAATTTGAAAGCATAATACCTTCGCACAGAGTACACACAGAGCATTTTATGACGTCAGCAGGTTTAAATACTTAATCTGTCTTAAGCAGAATCGCGAAACACAGTTCCTTCTATAGCGACCACCGCAAGCTTAATCTCGAAACTATTTCCAGAAACACCCATATAGCTATAAAGCCCTTGTTTTCCAATCTCACAGGAAGCAGTTGTTTTAGATTCCTTAAAACCCCAATTTATAAGAATCGATTTACTCAGAACTATTAAGCAGAGTTACACCAAGTTGATCTCAAACTTCATATTTTTAATTAGGAAACTATTGGCGTCAAGTTTTGATATTACTTCGCTCTATATCCGTTATTTACCCTTTACAGAATTGATATGTCCTGGTGGGGGTGAGTTTTGGCGCCAAAGATAAAAAAAGCGAGTCCTCCCTCACTTCCCTTTTGTTGCATCATTCTCTCTTAAGCCGTAAAAGTAAGCGGTCACCGTGGCACTCAGTCAAGTTTTCGTTATGCACAGTCCACAAGCTCCGTGGCGTCTTTGAAGGCTTTTCTCTTTGCTTTATTAGTTTATATTGTATAAAGCCCCCTAATTGAGTGTATTAACGCATATTCAAAGACTATTACTTCCTTCACAAATCGATGGTTTTTCTTATCGAATGTAGTGTAATGTAAACCCCTCTCATCTGTAATTAATTAGCTTTACAAGTACATTGTACAATTAATAGCTATCAATAACTTATTTGTGCAAATTGCAGGCTCCCATAATTGCCTCAGATATTGCAGGAGGGTACTCAGGTAAAAAGCTTTTTGCTTGCAAGATGTAAAAGTACACATTGTAGTTAGAAAATAATAATAAGTAAAACAATCCTTTAAGCTGACTAATTTTACTTCTTCACGACGTTTCGCCAGAATCGCATCTGGCATTTTCAAGTGTTGCTCGCTCCGCTTCTGGGCTCGAACTGATGTTGGGATCCATATGCGTCTGCTTTTATAGGCTGGCGTCTGCGCAGATTGTAACGCATCATAGACTCCGCCCCCGTTGATTCCATTTTTCTTCCTTCGGCAATGTTCTGGTTTGTTTGTTGAGTGGAGCCGGATTGATTTTCTTGAACTTTGAGAAAAGATTTCCA